>JAYJMH010065946.1:0-11670 GCA_036873815.1 Phacellophora camtschatica | reverse complement strand
ATTCCCCCATGGTCCGGTTGATTCATGGAATGGTCCGATGGTCCTATAGTCCTAGGGTCTTGTTAATGGACTATGCCCACACAATGGGACGACAAAATTCTAGCACATGAATGTGAAACAAAATTCTCAACTATTTAATAAAACAAGGCAAATCTCAAAAAATATGCTTTTCAATAAAAAAAAACGTTTGGTAATTATAAATTTCTTTAGCAACAAATCAATAATTCAAAAATAATTATAATAAAGGCTATTGTGCAATTTTTTATACCATAAACATGTCGATTGCTACATGTATCATATTTAGTTGTTAGTAATCAAATTGTTCTGTTATATTGATTGTTTTAAGAGTCCCAAGTTAGATAAGCCCTGTTTCATTTGGGTCACATAAAGTAAATCAATAGTTATTTTTCATATATATATAATATTTTTTTATATTATAAAACGTGTTATATTGTAAAATCATATACTTGTACTAGACGTTAGTGTGAATTAGCTAGTTAAACCTATATTTGTTGACTAACATTAAATAAAGAAATAAAAATAAAATGAAAAAAATATATATACCAACTAAGCTTGAGCCGTCGCCATCAACCAATCGATCAGGTGATATCCTCGAACCTCGAAAAAAAATGCATCATATTTAAGCAAAAGAACTTGAAAAGTAATATATACACGATTGATATTAGTGACCATGCAGAATTTATTTCACAGGACAGTAAAAACCCACATATAAGAAACACACTTTTAAGAACCTCCAGGCTGATTTTTTAGAGAGAACTATAGATAAAACAATAACCTAATGTTTGCGAAACAATACCCTGGATGAAAAATCTGGTTTCTTATATGTGGGTTTTTACTGTATTGCATTGCCAGCAAATAATTAAAATAATAATTATTTGAAAAAGAAAAACCTTGCCTTAATTTCTTGAATAAAACACTGCCCTGTCAGCTATTCTTTACAAAAATTTGCCCCGTAAACCTCATGATTGGTCTGATACACAAATAAGCCATGCCAACAAACTTTAGCTGGCAGACATTGCCAGTAGGCCTATATAACAAGAAAACTATCGACTTAATTTTGGTAAAAAATACATAATCCTTTAAATCCATGTTCAACAAAACAACTGTCAGTTCCCTTTCTGATCCTCAATCTTTCTCCAACCGATCTAATAGAAAACCGAATTTCCCGTTTCTCTTGCCCAATAAAAATTATTTTCCGTAATAATTTTTATTATTCCACTTGAAAAAAGTTGCCATGCTGCATTTCTCACTGACGGTGTGATAAAATACATTTTGCATTCTGCTTTACTATCCTATGCAGAAAATTATTTCTAAGACCCTCTGAGGAAGAAGGTAGATTGATAGTCTTATTTTTTAATTCCAATGGAATAAGTAAGCTTTATCGAATCTTTATTCTCTGGTATTTCCTAAACAAAGGTTGCACGAAAAAATAAACAATAGAAAAGTATAACAAGGTCTTTTCTATTATCATACATTCAGGCTTATAATCACTTTTACGGCCCAAGCTGGTTAGGCCATGCCTTTCTTGGGTAGTGAAGAATACATTCATTTTTTCATATATATTCCATATGCTAATTGCAGTAGTTCATTGTATTATACAAATAAAATGATTAATTGATTTTCAGCAAACCATCTCTGCTACGCTCTTTTGTGTTTACACGGTAATATTTTTTAAGACTGCTTACTTAATTTGGAGTTCACTTCCCCGTAATTTTCTATCACGTTATCCTATTCGCTCAGATTGACCGGAGCGACGTTGGCAAATCAGAAAACGCAGGGAAACAAAGACTCCTGTAACAAGTCTAGCCTGCCGCTCCAATCACAGAGCAGTATTTCAGATTCGCTGTTTCTGATTGGCAATGTCAGCTCTGAGAGCTGAAAGTTTACTATAGTTTTCTCTTCCCCACATGATAAAAGGTTGCTCAAAAGTAGAAGAATTATCACCCTGCAGCTTGTAAAAATATACCATTTACTATTATTAGTTTACTTTCTCCTGTATCTGTTCTCAAAACACAATTTTAAAACATTTTGGCTTGAGTGGTTTTCAGTTGAAAATATTAGGCCATCTAGTAGCTAAATGAGATTTAGGCCAACTTTTCATACTGCGGTGTGATGAGTCGTAATTAAGTGGGGGGGGGGGAGTACCAACTCAGAGGGAGGGTGAATACAACAAGCATGTGATAAGACTAGTGGTACTCGTTGTTTTGAAACTTTTAACATGTGATACGCCAAAAGTAGCTATCATTTTAAAAGCTTTTATAACATTTAATTTTAAAAGAGGTCGATTGGCCAACAGTGCAGTCGTTGTGAAAATATATAAAACATCAATGCATAAGTTAAAAATTAAACAACAGCAAAAGTGTTCTTACTCGGGTTGCCTGTTCTTCGTGTAACGACGGGACCAGGAGCAACTTTGATCGACCTCCGTATAGTTGGTGGAGCTAAAAGAAAGAGCAATACGGCTGTGACTATGTGTTTCCAATTTTAAAATAACATAGGTTGGTTAAGCTTGAACTTATTTATTTATTTGATAGTCTATGCTTGTTGTGATATAAATAACAAAACTTACAAGAAATAAATAAAACATACACATATAAAAGAATAGCTTAATCGTATAATATATAGCAGCGTCGCGCTGAATGGAACGTCGCCCTGAATGAAATATCTTATTTTTATCATCAGCTTATTCTCTAGACGTTTTGGAAACAATTAATCTTACAAAGAGTGGATCTGGCTTGAAGTTAGAACGTGTAGCGCTCATAAATTCACTTCAGGACGACGTCCCATTCAGGACGACAATACTCTAGTTGTGACAAAGCAAGATGTCAGATAATTTTATCAAATTTTTAACATGAAATATAATTTGTAAAAAACTAGCCTCGCAGTGTTTTTATCTCTTCTTTAGAATCACTCTTAAAATTAAGTTTAACACATACCAACAGAGGCACAATAATGAAATGAGTGAAATTAATGTAACAATAGTGAAATTAACACACCAATTTCAAAGGAATCCGTTGAAAACAACAAGGAACCATCTCAACTGGAAAATGTAAACAAGCGAAGTTGCGTTGCGGAGAAGATGTTTACATTTTCAAGTTGAATTTTGCTTCGTTTTCGACGATTAATCGCAAACCCCCAGTTGAGATATTTGATACGCAAATATAGTTCAATGGATGGAGCTCCATATACCAACAAAGTAAAGTGGATGGAGCTCCACATACCAACAAGTGATAAAACGGGAGCCTTATTTCAGAATAACACAGATAAAATCAATATATTCGAAGCTAAAAATATTTCAAAGTACTGAAAAAGCATTTAACACTGCTAAATTTGTAAGATAATTCCAAGATAATGAAAGCGGTTAAATAAAGTAAATAATTAAAATAATAAAATTAATGTTAATTGCCTCATAATCAACACTGCAGATTTACAAAAAATCGGGTAATATTGAGGCTTCTCGCTAATTCTCCTCAGGAAAACCACACAAACATTAAATAAACAATAGTCAATGCTGACGGTTTTACATTGGCATTTGCGGGAAGAAATGCTTTAAATTCAAATGTCTGAGGAAGGAAATTGCGATGGCCAAGTGGAAATTGGTTCTTAAGTGCTTCATGTGGTTCTTCTATTTGACATAATCGTATAAAACCAAATGTGTTCCGATAAAAGTTTCCAATATCGATAGAAAACAAAATTATCAATTAAGGTACAGGCGGGTCTATGGAAAGAGATGTAGCTTGCAAGAAATTTCATTTGTGGAGAAAAATTTGGCAACAAAATTTTTATACTAAATAACGAATTGAGTTGAGTTATGAGAATATTCTTCCATTTTTAAGGTAAATGCGTATCATTATCCTGTCCAATAAATATTTAACGAACATTTAAAGCGCACTAAATTGCATGCCCCGACAAAAATTATGCTAGCTGAATTATGTAATAACCCTGTCTACAAAAACAATGAATGAATGAATGAATGAATGAATGAATGAATGAATGAATGAATGAATGAATGAATGAATTAATTAATAAATTAATAAATTAATTAATTAAGTAATTAATGACCCAAGTTATGCAGGGCTTGTCTGTATTGATAACATATGGGTAAGCTATATGGCTTCTCATGGATAAGCTATACCGCTTATCCATATAGATTTTTCATACAACGGATGAAAGAATTTTAAGAATCTTCCAATCGCTTCTTTCATTGCCTACAGACGTGATAAAAATATCAGAGACATCCTCGTACGCACAAAACTTCCTGCGACCACCACAAATGCCGCACATCACATATCAATCCTTCAACTGAAATTATCAAAAACAACGAAATATTAATAAATGCCTATTATACGTGTTCACTTTCCTCTTCCATTCATTGCATAAGCTGCCAACAATGCGATCAACTGCACATTAGTGTAGCATCCAGACAACTAAATAACCGCTTTGGAGAACATCTGCGCAACGCGGAAAAGAAACTACACCCCCAGGAAACCCAAAAAGATGACCCAGACTACAATGTATCAAAACATTTCAACTCTACCGACGATATGACAATCTCTAGATTTTTCTCTGCACTAACAGACTCAACCAAACAATAAACTTAAAAAAAAGGCATCGTATTTAAACTTGGAACTTTTTCATAACATTTAAACTAAATAAACAGTTTTCATAACATTGTAAAAATATTGGTTTACTACTTCCTTGCTGCCACTCCTGTTCTCGTTTACATATTTTCCCTGCCACTCGCTACTTCACATTTTATTGCTATCTTTTCGAATCAAAAACAAAATGCACATTTTTCATTTCAAAAAGTTTGTTTAAAGAGTGCTCTAAAAGCGTCACACCCCATCCCCAAAGTCGAGGCTGTCACAGGATATTTCTTCAAACAATGGCATAACTGGTAACCTCCTTTCCATATTTATCAAGTGATCATGCTACTGTTCTTTCGTCATGTCAATCACAATCACGTCTTTATATCAGTTGCTATGGTAATAATACCATATGTATAATAACTCATAGCTATTCTCTTTTCCAAACCTCTCGTATTTAAACTTAGGAGTCAATTACAGATTTCAACAACAACGAAACATCTTCCCACGAGCCAGCATCAAAATGACCTGAACGACCACTTTTATGTATTTTTATTGGACTAAAATTATGCGTTGCTGCCTGTTAGTTTAACGATACCAGAATTTCTCTTGAAATTACATAAAATGGTTCGTAGTGGAATGCAAACTTGATGTCTCCTTATAAAGCAACAACTAGTAAAAAGTCATATTGCACGACAAATGACAAGCTATATCTTACGGTTAAATTATGCCCATGATAGTACTTAATTCATGGTACATTGCCAATATACGTTGACCTCCATAAAAAATACACATTTTGCGAACAAGAAAATTTATCAGCTCTTCAGACAAACTTCTCAAATGTCACGTAACCACATGACCTCATGTTAAACTATATAATAATGACACAATGCACAAAGGCGCGATTTTAAGAAGCTTTTCATCAACGGTGGTCGTTAAGTAGATTATAGAACTTCCGTTCCGTGTATATAGTCTTTTGTGCTTATTTTTGGAGAGTAAAAATTTGAGCGAAGATCAGAAAGATCTGTTAATTCTTAAATCCTTTGGTTGCTTAATGTTGGTCATAAAAGCCTGCTTTCAATATAGTCGCACAGTGTCACAGTGTTTCTATTTTTTTTTCAAGGATTTATTACACAATTTTGCCCAAAATTGGAAAAAAATTTAGCAAAAAGGCCAACTTTGTAAACCATGCAGAAATCAATGCTATACTTCTGAGCACGAAAACAAAGTATTTTAATTTTTATCCTGTCGCAAAGTGTCGCAAGAGTGTTTCTATATAATTATAATCGTCGCAGAGATACTTTGCTGGGACACCCTGCGACGATATGGAGACCATGGTTAGAGATCAATAAATTCTAACACTTTATGTAACACCATCATGGAGCATAATCATAAACTCAGAGATGCAAAAGCTACCAATAAACAAACAGCACTGCAAGGAAACGTTGTCATCATCATCACGTCATTATCATCATCATCATCATATAGTTTTTTTGCACGGGTCCTTGTTTCCCTGCGTTCACTGATTTGGTGACGCCACACAGGGAAACAAGGACAGGTGTAACAAGTTTACATCATCATCATTGGTACATCTTACAACCCTTTTAGGTCAATACAAGCCTTAGCTCGAAAATTTGAATGAAATGCTGTGCAGCGAGCAAAATTTAGCGACTATAAGTAGAAGAAAATATGCCAATGGAGTTGAACTTACATTCGAAGTTCAAGCTCATTGGTTGCAAATCATCAAAACCAGCTTCTTCGAATGAGCCTCCGTGACCTCTTCGTATCATTGGTGAATCTGTGTATGGGTGATCATGTCGAGTTCGACCGACCTGATCTCTTCTATAATCTATAATAAGATTGTAAGTAATGAAATCAATTTTAATAAATAACGAATTTAAAGAAGATCCATGAAATTCATCGTTAAAACAGGAAAGTAAAAATTAACAAAAAATGAAAATTGGAGACAAAGGCTAATTAGAGGATTAATATTGGTGAGAAAAGAAAACTTTTCAAAAGCAAAGAGAGAGAGGCTTGATGGTAAACGGAGGTATGAGTGTTCAGCAGATTAGTACAGAACTAGTTTTTTTTTATCAATACAACAGTTTTATATTTATTTTTCATGATGTTTATCTTTGAATTTCCAATTACACGTCTAGTAAAATTAAAAAAAGCAAGCACACTATTTGTGCACTGCAAGCACACTATTTGTCCACTGTTCGCAAGACAGCCAATTACAATGCAAGAGCATCATGCTATGACCATCAGTCAGCAATTTTACCTGATAAACAAGGTGTCCCAAAAATTTGTTCCCTGATTTACCAGCACAGTGACTGTGCCCAAACATAGTATAATTTGATTCCCAAGATCATTACTTAACAAATGGCACAATTTCCTACAAAATTCGATAAAAAATGATTGAACTATTGGCGAAAACCAAGCAGAGCTTAAAACGGAATTTTGAAACAAGAAACGACTCCAGGTTGATGTGAAATAGAAGTTTTTATCTTCAGGTCTTATTTGGGAATTTTAGCAGGCAATAAAAAACATTTTTTTTGAAATTATTAATCAAAGAAATACTGTCACATGCAAGAGTTTAAAGAAATTACAGTTTTTGTATAATTCCAGTAAAACAACAGAGCTCGTTCGCATCAGCCTCAAGTTGCTTCTTACTACAAAATGGCAAAAGATCTTGCTCAATTTCAGTGGGTTTCTGTTTGTTTTCTGCAAATAACTCTGCTATTCTTTGTGGGAATTGGATAAAACGTCAAGTTATTGATTAGGTAATATGATTGTAGCAAATAGTAGTGAAACCATTATGTAAACTTATTAATTCTGTTAAATGTTATTCATAAAAAGACGGGAAATTATTTTTTGGGATATCCTGTAGGTATAACTTGTCTATTTAGCGAGATACAATGCTTTTAGAGAAAGCTATTTGAAAAAATCGTTTCTTCTTGCTTCAAGTTCAAAGTTTGAATAGTCATAATGTAATCTGTTTATATCACAGGTGGCGGATAATAATTGTATATTTTAATAAAAAGTGGGGTGTGGTGCAGTATGCAATGTATTACAAGCGTCTGAAAAATTTAATAAACGCCCCGGGGCATTAAGGAATGTTGTTATTTGAAGCATTAAGGAATGTTGTTTGTAAATGTGTGATAAGGCTCTTCAAGGGGAAAAGGATTCATATTTGATATTGAAAGAAATTTTCTGGTGAAAATATTTGATTCAAAAATTCGCTCTTTGCTAAAATCAGTTTGCACAAATAAAACAAATTAAACAATAGTTGGCACAAATAAATCACAATACGGCGAAACTCCCGACAACAGACGCCATTGTCCGAGCCATTGTCTTGAATTTCCGTTATATGGTCGAATCCCTATTAACGAGACCTCCAATCAACGGACACCTTCCAACAACGGATAGAAACTTTCGTCCCAAAGGTGTCCGTTATATGTAGATGTCACGTTTAACAAGTTTAACAAAAAGCAGTTACCTGTAACTGAAAAGAATACAAAAAACATGCAACAAATCAAAAAGTGTATGTAAAATAAAAGGAATTGCGGCAAAAAATTATAAGATTCAACGAAATAAGAATCAAAAAGCAAAAACTCAAGAAGATTCAAGAAGCAAAAACGGGGCAAATTAAAGTTGCAAAAAGAAGACGCAGCTGTCGTCGTCCGCGAGTCAAAAAAAAATGCAGGAAAGCGTTCTAAAAATTAAACGAATATTCAATGAATGGGATTGTGCCAGAAACAAAGTTGCTTCAATCAAACCTAGTTCATCAATATCGGTCATTTGGTAATAATCTGACGCCGTTCCTGGCCTCCCGTTGAACGCGGAGAATGCAAAGGACAATTCATCTATAAAAAACCACACAATATTAAATATTACAATTTAGTATGATTCTCATTAAAGCTATTTAAATATTAGGATTAAAAGTAGGCAGATTTAACTACCATCGTTGATTAGCCTTCCAGGATCTTGGATATTATATTGACAAAAAAAAAACTCTCTTTGATCAGCCATTGTGCACATTAAAAGCCTGCATATTGTTCTCTAAATCTCCCATCTGTCGTCCAAATTATAATAGAAAGCATTTAATCCAAATTCTGGTAATACGAACACCAAAGTTTAGCCTTGTGATCTTAGAATTACGCAAGTAATTACGATCAAGGCTTAAATTTTTAATGAACATATGACCCTCCTTCTGCTTATCTAAAAAAGGATTAAAACTTAGGATATACGATCCAAGCAAAAATTGCTAAATTCTTGCAGGCTCGTTAGTTTGAGATAACCATTCAAATTTTTGAAATTTAAGAAATTTAAGTTATAAAAAATTTTTAATTAGAGCGTACGTATTTTATGGATGGCCCCTATAGCGTTTGGCTATTTAGGCAAGAATTTCAAAAATGGGTTTAAATTTCTAGCAAGAATAAGTCAATTAAAATGAGAATAAATGATCATTAAGTTAAATTAAGTAACTGCTTTTATATCAATAAGGAGTCTCTTTAGATCCAAGACGAGTGCAAGTACTACTAAAACATAGGAAACAATTGAATTTAAGTTTAAAAAAAACAAGCCAAAACCGTTGAAAAGCTTAAAAAAAGAAGCTTAAAGGGTCTCCTTCACCAATGGCATTTTGCAAGTGCGTCTTTAGCTGTTTACTTTTGCATAGCTAAAGGTAAGATGGAAAACGAGCAGCCATGCTTTGTAAGAATTTTAATTTCCAAAATAAACCATGAGGTTCTTGACTATCGACAGTTGTTTTCTTCTGCACATTTTGTAAAATGGTTGTGCCGATTCGCGCAGATTTCAGCGCCTATCTGATTTCAACAACAACAAATTTTCTTGCAAAACAGTTGTTATGAGAATGTACTTTTATAGAATTGTATTAAAACTTTTTAGCATATGAACTCGTTCTGAAAATTAATCTCCATAATGATCATTAAAAAGGAACTCGAAAAAACAAATTCAGGATAGTTTAGAATAAAAGATATGTTACAAAGTTAAGACTGTTATTCAAAAAGTTATTAGCTTATAACTGCAAAAACTGTAAATTATTAAAGCTTTGTAAAATCCATTTAAAAAAATGATCGTTCCAAAACTGAATTTCTCACTAGCATTTAGTACAACGTGCTGTTTTCCTGGCAATTAGATTAAACAGTAGTGAAATTCAGGAAACAAGATTTAAGAAATAATATCTCGATTTATGAGTTTAACTAATTATGAGTTTGTGATACTATAATCTTGAAAAAAAAACTGGACACAATTAGACAATAAATATTGTTGCAGAAAAGTAACAACATCAAAAAATATATATTAATATATCAAAATAAATGAAATAAATTTTACCTTCATCGTATTCCCAATCAAGACTCATGACGCTATCTGCCTGGTATAGTCTTCCAGGTGCTGATTCAGAATGGCTTCCAAGGTTATGCTTATTCACCAAATCACTGAGCTTTTCTGCAATATCAAACAGAAAACCTTTATTTAAGAAACAATTCTTATTTTCCTTATTTATTGCCGCTTGTCATTTCATTGCAAAACAAATGAATGAATTAATAAATTAATAACTATATAAATAAGATAAATAGAAAATTAAATAAATAATAAGTAAAATAAACAATATTACTCATTTTCTAAATAAAGATCCTTCACTTGTTAATTTGAGGCTAAATTTCCTTCAGTTGTTTTATCAAAAAAAGGCTTAAAGTTCCTTATCTGCCAATAAAATAACAGATAAAGCATTAAAGGAAGAAATTTACAAAAGATCACGACAGACAAGAATCATAATGGAGATAAAGAAAAGGCGATTAAACTGGCCTGGACACATGCTGAGGTTGCCAGAAAAACTCCAGCGAAATTAGCTTTAAAGGAACACATGAAAAAATTAAGAGGAAATCGAGGAAGACCAAAACAACCCTGGATCAGACAGATAAACAATAATTTAAAACCAATTAGCAAGACAGTAGCTGAACTAGTAGAAAATGATTATGAGAGAGAAAACTTGAAAAGAACAGTGACAAGGCTAATGTCTTAAGAAGAAGAAGATAAATAAGAAGAAGAAGAAGAAGAAGAAGAAGAAGAAGAAGAAGAAGAAGAAGAGGAAGAAGAGGAAGAAGAGGAACAAGACCAAAAACAAGAAGAACAAGAAGAAGACAAAATACATTGGTGTGATTGCCATTTTCCTGACAATTGCGAGTCAAACAAAAGTTAACAATATTATGGGATCTTATTACTAATATTTAGATTAACTGACCAGAAGAGGGCACCCCTATCTTAAATATTAAGTTATATTTTATTGGAATTACATATCTTGGAAATAATTATGGATAATTTCGAGAGCGAAAGAATTACAGATAATTTGCAGAAGAAACATAAAGCTTTTTATTTATTCCCGAAGAAGACTTTCTAACTGTTACCGGTAAATCAATCCAAAGTTTGGCACAAAGATTAAGACATTAGAATAAATCACCACTATTGTATTGCCTCGTTGAATATTGATGAGTAATTGAGTTAAAGAGATAAAGTTATTAAAAACAAGAAGCTGTGAAGTTTCGTTAACAGGTTCATAAATTATACAAAAGGAAATTTCTTAGTTGGGTAATTTTTGGAAAAAACAGAAACATGGCATGAAAAGGCACCCGATTGTCATACTTCTTTTTTAATGATCTTAAAGGAAATTTTGTAGAATTTTGTCCAAAGTTGAGTTGTTTATGTTAAATTGCCAACATCTGCAGGATATTTGTAGGCAAAATCTGTTTGGTGGCAAGCACCAAATAAAACCTTTTAACCATGATCAGAAAGAGAGTTTCATATAAAGTTTGTGAGTGAGTGAGTTATTGTATTTAACGTGCCTAGTCCGCGAAAGTCTCCAGATGACTTGTTTCCAGCAGGGGACACGGGTTATACATAACCTTTCAGTTTTAGGCACACACACTTGCTATTCTCGCAAGGTATGGGTTTCTGCGCTTGGTGCAGGGGGGCCCATCAGGGCGACCCCGGTCCTTCCTCTCGATGTGACCACACCTCGTGATTCCTTTTGCCTTTGCCT
>JAYJMH010065935.1:0-11673 GCA_036873815.1 Phacellophora camtschatica | reverse complement strand
CTTCCGTTGGAAGCTTACGACAATCGTTCGATATCAAATAACAAATACGTCAGGGCTAAAACCCGGACTAGTGTCCTTAAGAACTAACAATATTTCTTACAACTCTCCAAAAGTTAACGAATTGATGTAATTTTATTTTTTCTAACCTCTAGTTACAATACTACAATTACTTCATACACACGCGTTAATTACATTCACTTAACATCATATTCATAGAATTAAACGCTATTAATGTTCAAATTATTTGCAGGTTGTTTTGCTGGATTTAGAAGTGTTATCGGATATTTCCGCCTCAACGGCAGGTGCACCTCGTCACAAATCGGCCATTGGTGGCGAATCAACTGGACGTCCGACATCGCCGCACGAAAAACTTCTCAATACATATTTCACGAAATTTATGTTAAATTTATTAAAAATGTTTAGCACCGACCGAAAATTGTTGGATGACAGAGGAAGTTTCATAATAAGGTGAGCTTTATCTCTAGATGTTAGACTTTCTGCTTCTATGGACAAGAATAATAAATAGAAGATATCTACTGCTCATTTTCAAAAATATTTCTATATAGTTATATTTTTTATATTACCTATAATTTCATTGTTTGATGTAATATACTTTTCATTCATAGGCATCTTTGCTTGTTATAAAATGCAAAGGATATCTACTGCTCAGTTTCAAAAATATTTCTACATAGTTTTATTCTTTCTATTACCTATAATTTCATTGTCTGATGTAATATACTTTTCATTCATAGGCATCTTTGCTGGTTATAAAATGCAAGGGATATCTACTGCTTAGTTTCAAAAATATATCTACATAGTTGTATTCTTTCTATTACCTATAATTTCATTGTCTGATGTAATATACTTTTCATTCATAGACACCTTTGCTTGATACTAAATGCAAAGGATATCTACTGCGCATTTTCTGAAATACTTCAACAAGAAGAAGATTTGCAGTTTGCTTCGTTGATGGTCAATAATCTGAATATGATATTACTGACATCCAGCGAACTGTTTGAGCTTCGTCAGAAAATTAAAGATTTAGCAGATGAGGTAAGTAAAATAACTCACTCAATAAATGTCACTAAAAATCGAATTTCATTTTTAACGTACACAACTACCGTGTCAAAATGATATTGTGTGATATTCCGAGTAAAATATTGTTTGGGTGGCCAGTAGCAGCGATTTCTAATCGCATTACACAAGTTTAGAATATTTAAAGATCAAGTTAAAGATTAATTTTTCTCATTCGACACTAGATTCATACCTCAAAAATCTCTACTTTGATACTCTATAGGGGTGTCTTAACTACTAAATTTGATACTCTATGGGGCGTTTATTAAATTTTTGAATTTGAAGATGTTAACTGGGCAGAATCTTTAATAAAACTTGCAATTATATAAATCCTATGTAAAACTTTACGATTGATACCGAAGGGTGCTTTTGGTATCAGTTCTGACGTTTTGATGGGTGAGGACGGAGGATGACTAAATAAAGAGAAAATAAAAATCACTCTGGAGACAACCATTTCTGTTTCTTCCAGTCAGATTCCAGAAAAGTGTTCAACCTTCCTCCAGCTATAAACGTCCTTCAGTGCAAACCTTTTTCATTAAACAGTATAAAATAGGCTTGTTTTGGGCTTAGCATAAAAATATTCTTTTCTTCCGCGTAACCATGTTTTCTTGACTCTGCATCTAGTTCGTATTATTATTTATCAGAGTAAAGTCTTTCTCGAAGAATTTTTTTTAAATCTCTGTTTTACACTTTTTTATCTAATTGTAGTTTTCTATCTTTCTTTCAGGAAAGTTGTAACCTATTTACAAGTTTATATCGATGCTGGTGTCACAATCCTGTAGCTTCTGTTTCACTTTGTCTCATGGCTCAAACATATAAACCGGCTTGTGACTTGTTGCTAAAATTGTATCTTTTTCGTAACCCTATTCTCGCTACTGTGCAATGTTTATTCGAATTATGTTACCCAACAATGTTATTTCGAGCAATGTTGCCCAACAAATAGCTCATTTTCATTCACAACTTAAGCTTATGATAGCTTCACTTAACTCCATTCTGGTAATAGGAACTTTTTATTAATGGCAGCTTTATATTATGAACTGTTGATTAAATTTTCATATGCTGCGACAAAGATTTAAAAATATTTGACTACCAAAAAATTAAACATGGCAAACAACATTGATCTTTTCAGAATTTAAGAAATGGAAATA
Organism: Phacellophora camtschatica; assembly: GCA_036873815.1. NCBI lineage: Eukaryota > Metazoa > Cnidaria > Scyphozoa > Semaeostomeae > Ulmaridae > Phacellophora > Phacellophora camtschatica. The sequence continues at coordinate 9,451 of JAYJMH010065935.1, read as the reverse complement.
CGAATTTTAGAAAACGGCTAGGACTATCGCATTTTCTTGAGAATGGAGAGCGCGCAAGTTTTACGTTAGAAAATCAGAACAACGATTTAAGAGCTTGCGCGGCTTGAACTGTAACGTCAGGCTGTATCTTCCAAACACGATGTCTTTTTTAAACACATTACCCTTTCTCGTAACCTAATTCGCGCAACTGCGCAATGTTTATTTGAATTGGAGCGGAATGCCGTGTTAAAGCAATGTTACCCAACAATGATTTAATTGAAGTACTAGCAAAACTTAAAAGCTATACCATACTGTCCAAAAAAATTATCTCTTGTGCTGTGACTTCATGTTATCTCATCAAACAATGATTCGTTTTAGTCCTTGACTGTATTTAGCGGAAACTTGGAAGTAAATGCAGATTTCCTGAGGCAAATCGATACTTTAGTACAATTATTAGAGTCACCTATATTTACTTGTAAGTATGTACGATACAACAAAGAAAGTAATTTGCTGAAACAAAGGATTTCACACGTTTGAGTTCAGCCATCGGTGAATGTTTGCTTCACTGTTTGTTTTGATTTTCTCGAAAAATCTCGGTGGCGTCGAAATCTCTGTCTTTCTGAAAACCTGAATCCTTCTCCAAAGAAAAGTTTCGAGCTTTCATATTAATCTGAACAGTGAGCTCACGAGTTAGAGATAGAACTAAAAGCACGTTTCACTTAATCTTGGTTTTTATCTGATGGGATACATTATATTATCTTTATTTCCATAATATAATGTATTGTAGTTGGAGAGAAACCGCTACGGAGAAACTGCGAATTAAGAAACTCAAAATCTGTAGGAGAACGATAGAAGAACGATAGAATGATTTGATAAACAACGAGGCTGAAGCCAAAAATCCAGTTACTTGATAATGGGGATCTACATTATTATCTATAAAATGGCAGATGCCAAATAGCAATTGCCGAATTTTGCCCTTTCACTACTGCAATAGCCATAAAGCCAATTGATAAACAAGCAGTTTCTATATCGAGTCGCGGAAGACTTATTTTCCCATGAAATTTAGCATCATCAAGTTGAGATTACGTTCACACGGTGCCGGTGTAATACGCGTGTGTGTACCCCCAATGCGTTTCAGTGCCATTGCTGATCGTGTGAACACTCAAAAAAGATGAAAACGGAACATTTTAATAGGAAAATTCTTGAGGTTTTGGTTGCGTCACATTTTGTGTACTTTTCAAATTTTGCCGGAATCGTGTGAACGCAACAAACATTTTGGAAGCGTCACATTTTGTTCCGTTTTTTAATCGTACCGGCATCGTGTGAACGTATTTTACTGTGTAATAAATCTGATCTCCAACCCAAACTAGATTATGGTTGTCCCTGAAGATTTTACCAAATTTAGTTAATTTCTTTGCTGTTGCAATTCATTACTTTTTTCAGATTTACGTCTCCAACTTTTGGACACTGACAGGAATTACTACTTGCTAAAAGCATTGTATGGTCTATTGATGTTGTTGCCTCAAAGTTCAGCATTTCTTTTGCTTCGGAATAGACTGGACTGTGTGCCCAATATTCACATTCTCCCGGGAACAAGACAGGGGTGAGTGCATTTCAGTTCTCGTATGTTGAAAGAAGCGGTAACCAACTCTTCCCCGATAATCGGAGATTCTCGCGATAAATGAAACATTAGAAAAAGACATCCAGAATTGTACGAATTGAAGAAAGTTTGTTTCACGTTATTTGTCCAAGAGTATTAATAAGTGTTAGTAAGGCATACCTCGTTATTTATTTTTCCCTGCTGTCGTTTGCGTAGATGATTCTTTTAAAATTTGGACCAATTGTAGAATAACACCTTTAGAATAGAAACTTCCTCAACTGCACAATAACAAATTTGAAATTCGAAATGGCGCAGACAAACGACCCTGAACAGGAGAGCAGCCAGAACACAGGAAAAACAATGCACATGGACTGTAATGTTACACGGTTGTTATCCTACGATTAATGCACATTTTAAAATAATTATCCACGCAAACAATTAACAATAAGGTGGGCCCAACTCAAAGTTGATCCTTGGGTTTTAAAACACGATCAATGTTGTTCGTACAACATGCTCTTTACTGTGCCCTTTCTTGTGAAACAGTTGCGCATTCGCTGCGAGGCGTTTTATGCGCCTACGGAGCGGCCTCGCGAGGGAGAGAGAAGAAATTGAATGGGAGGGAAACTAACTTCATTAAACAATAGGATTCAATTTCTCGTGAGGCCGCTCCGTAGGCGCATAAAACGCCTCGCAGCGAATGCGCAACTATTTCACAAGATAGGACACAGTAAAGAGCATGTTGTACGAGCAACATTAATCGTCTTTTAAAACCCATGGTTTATCATGATACACTTGATTTGTCCATTGGACATACCGTTATTGCATGGGTGGAAGGAAAGGAATAATAATTTTTCTTAGCTGTTTGTTGTCATGAAATGTTTTGCTGGTTTTTTCGTAGTGGTTTCCATGGTGGCAAAGAGGAACACGAGTTAAGAAAGGCAGTGAGGAGAATTGACTTTAAAGAACTGTTAGAACATTTCCAAAATATACAACATAAGCATGCGGTTGCCAGGAAAACAAAATCATCACATCGGGAAAAGCTGTTACGTGATGTTATATGATACATTTTACTTTTATATGATAGTGTCTTTGTCGAAAATTTTCTCATTTTGTGCTCTTGTTTTTTATGTTTGATAAATAGATGGTCAATAGAAAATATGTTGTTTTCTAATCTTTCTGCTTGAGAGAAATCTTCGATGAACATGAAATGAAATTTTCTTGTTAAGAAAATCATGGATGAAATTTGCTCAATAAGGTAAAAAACAAGCCAACACCTCAGCAAAAGTTTATATTACTTGCAAATGTTGCGCGAAATGCTGGATCGTTTGATCGCAACAGCACTGAACATAATCAAACATCAAATGTTGGGTGAAATTCGTGGTTTTTGAACCAGGGCTAAGCCATAAAATTCCGTTACTTTAACATAGCGGTTGTGGTCATGGGACAGGATAGTGTAGTTAAATTTGTTCAATGTTAAATTTCAGAAGGCGGTGATATTAATTTTCGTTTACATCAGGACAGTAGTTAAATTCTGCCATAAATGCATACATCTCATTGCATTGTTTTCCGTTCGCATATTAATAGGACACCTGTTAGTGGCAATTTTGTGAGAAACAAGAAAAGACCCGAATTCGCATCAGAAAATTTATTCTTTCTAATGAAGCAGTTAAAATGCATAGTGAGGTGCAGAAAGTTCGAGATTCACCTCTCTTGATCATCAAATGTTTTGCATCAAGCATACTAATTCATACAACGGTACCAATATATATTCAAATGTAATATATATACCATCCGTGAGGTATAGTTCATCAATTTACCAAAAATTACAACACACGATACATATTTTTAAGTACGAATACTGCAAGACTGTACTTATTTCCAGTACATGAAGGCAAATGCGATAATTCCAACGACAAGAGACAGGGATATTACCACAAGTGATGGGCTTAAAGAAAAAAAAAGGCAATTAAATTATGAATGTTTCAAAATTTAATTTTGGATTAAATTAAATTGTAAGGAATTTACATTTTTCTTTAAGTTTCTAATTTAAAATTACCCTACAAAAATTCGCCACTCATTCCAGTCAAGAATATATAACTGGAAAAATACTTAACTTGGATTAGGACTTTAAATGTTGAATGTTGACACCAAACCACCTTTGACTTTGACAATATCTGGTAATGTTTGACAATATTGGACAATATTTGAATCATTGACAATATTTACTTTTAACGTGTAATAAGAAAGTTTCTAGACTTATACTGGAGCATGTTTAATGTTTAAACCCACTAAATTGTTGACAAACAGTACAAAAACATTGTCCCTAATGGGAAAAGTTATCATTTGAGACTTGAGGAGATAAAATTTAAGATGAGATCTCTATTTTAAGAATTTCATACCTGGACGATCCATTTACATCAGAGTCGCCTGGCTGAAAAATTTCAAAAGAAAATATTTTATAAATTTACGCAGTTTTACTTTGCTTTATTGCACACAAAAATGTATTTCTCATTATATACATGAATAAACACCTTCACAAGGTCAACTGGGTGAATTAAAAAAGCACTTGTAATGGAATAGCTGTGAGCTACAATTCATAAAAAAAACCTCTCGTGAACTGCTAAGATGCAACACTTTGGATGAAAAAATTTGGTCGTAAAATTACAATACAATTACAAAAATACTAACTGTTTTGGGACGTTTTCTAAGGCTTTATAGCCAATAAACTTGAAAATAAAATAAAATGGGTGATTTGGACAGCTGAAATTTTTCCGTCTACGTTAGCAATTATGTTTTCTTAGGAGAACATTGATCAATGTTTTCAAGAGGAATTTATTGCTATTCCAACGGAATTCTTGCAAACAATTTATTCACCCAATAGCCACTATAAAAATAAATAGAATTACAATTATTTAACTTTAAATTCCATTGATTAGTCGATACCAAAGTAAAGTTTGGAAATATAATTGGAGAAAACAAATAATTGCTCCTGTTATTTAATTAACTTATTTCGATCTCAAGACCTGGCATTGCACTATAAAAATATAGTTCATATCAAATACATAAAGGAGGTCAACATAGAAGGATGCATAACAAATATTGAAAGGTTTCTTTATTACATTACCCAAAACTGATTTCAAATTAGCGGTTAGTACATGAACTTGAGATTCACTTATCAAGTGATTTATACAGCAGTTACGTTTGCATTCAGGGAGTAATCATTCATTCTACATCAAAGCATGGAGCAATGTTGACAACATTTGTATGATTATATATTTCTTGTTATTTTCTGCAGTTCGTTTTTCTGGGGATAATTTTATGTTTTTCCTTTTTTTATTTCACTACTGTTACAGAAAACAAAGTGATTCACTCGGAAATAGTTTTGGGAAAAATTAAAATTTCAACCCTATCAGTATGCAAATTAAAACCCCTATGTCAATGTAACGAATTTCATATACAACAAGGCCTACCGCTGTTTCCTTTTTCGTGTATTTTATTCTTTCTTCCTGGTAAAAATGAACACAATCAATAAAAAATCATAAAATATACCGTGTGGATTACAAAAAATTACACCAATTAGATAAAAAAAATAAGATAAAGAATTATTTGATATCATTTGATAAAGAACGACTTGAAAATTTGCCATAAAACTATCAAATCTTCTCCTCTTAAATAAATGAACCGCTTGCGATTAGATTCCAGTCCACAATTTTCATTTTAAAACAAGCCATAGATTGCTAATTACAAATATTTCTTCTGATTTTAAATAAAAAACATGAACTCAGAAGCAAATGTAAGAATAATTAAATTAATAGCAATATCTCTCGAGAACAAAACTCGCAACTGGAAAATGAAAACAGACAATGTTGTGGAGATGTTTTTATTATCCAGTTGAAAGAGTTTTGCTTTGTTCTCGAGGGATAATCGCTTTGAAACCAGTGTCTGTGTCAGTTTCAATATGGTTGCAAAATTTGCCTATGTTTGATAGTTAACTTTTCAATTTATTTCAGAAGCAGAAAAATCCATAGTTTTTATTTTTAAAAGGCATTCTTTATCAACAGTTTTAGTTTTAAAATTTTTGAAGGGCATTCTTCATAAATTGAGACTGAATGGTCACTACAAACACAAATTCGGCTTTAGAATCTGTAGGAAATGTGTGCAAACAAATCTAAAATTTCAATTTGATTTTTCCAACAAATTTGGTTTGATCCAGCAGGTACAGTACATACGTTTTTTTTTCAAATATCTAAGTTACATGGGAATGACAATTATTTGCAATATCCATGGACTTATCTTTTGCCAGGAGCTTAGCTTATTTCCCCCTGGAAGACACATTAGGGCACAATAGAAAATATTTCAGATTAAAGAAAATAGATCTTAATTAAACATGCATGCATGCAAGATTAGGATTGAATAACTTGTTCTTTACGAGCGAAACTTCTTTCAACTTGTTCAAATATCATATTAAGCACAGAGGCATCTCCCTAACTTGATCATCACCCTGGACAAATCATTTACTCGCTCAAGATAAATATTTTTTGAATTTGTGAGAGTTGTACAATGTTACTTCAGTCTTGATGCACTCTTCAAATAGGTTTCCTTGTTCCAAAAGCATCAAGAGAATTAACTTAATGGCGAAACAAGTAGATTATCCATTCAGGGCATTGATCCACTCTAGAAGGTACACTAGAGTTATTGTTTGATTTTATATATTCAGGATTAAAAAATTCATAAATAATTGCCACTTGGCCATTGCCGTTAGGAGAAAATATGATTAAACTAAAATAGCAAAAAAGATGCATACAAGAACAATTTCTCCTATCTGGTATTCTTTCATTATATCTCTAGCATCTGTTGAATGGCCTACATCTTCAAATGACTCTGTTCCGTCTCCACCTGAAAAACAAAAAACAAGACATTTTTAAGGATCTATATATTGTTAAAAACAATGTGCTTTCGGAACAAAAATTAATGAATTATTGAAAAACATAAAACAAGGTTAAAAAAAGCTTGTAAATTAGCCACGCAAAACTAAAAATAAATACCAAAATACCACACTATCTCCTGAACTTATTCCTGCAGGCTGGATGTGTGGCTTGACTGTGGAGAGCCAAATCCTCAAAATCAAATGTATATAAGTTAAATAGCTTAAGGGCACTGGTGTTTATATCTTCATCTTTCAAGTTTCCACCCACCAAAACTTAAATACTGTGTGACAATGTAATCATTGAAAACCAAAGTCAACACTACATACCACTTAACTGATGCAAATGCAAACTGTTAGTGGTCTAAATGAAAATTACTTACCACTGAGTTCCAACAGTACCTCTTCTCCACCAGGGTGCTGAAAAATAACACTATAATGTAAATGTAATGTAGTAAGGACCTCTAACTCTTACAAGTTTATGTACAGATTTTAGCTTCAAAGTGATGTCATAGGACAATATCAAAATATTACTCAACAATTAACTTATTATTGCTAAGTTTCAATTTTAAATGCTATAAGTAAAATATTATCATTCCTAACTTATAAAAGAACCAACTGAAAAAAAAGTTGACAATAAAGTCATTATGAAACTGTGTGAAATGAACACAGAATTGTGTGAACTAAAAACACCATTGTGATAATCCATTTCCAAAAGCAAAATCTCAAAATAATTCTAATATTGAGCAAAGTAACATCAAATCCTCCTGCCCCTAAAAAAGAAAAAGAATAGCCTGGGCAATAATTTTTTTTAGTTTTGTCTGTGGAAGCAAAATGTGAGAAATAATGATTCCAGAAGGGTGTAAAATAGAGAAAATTTAAGAACCTCTTCCTCTAAAAGATATGTTTAAATAACTTTTTTAAATTAAAAAAAAATTACAAGTGACAGAGGACACTGGCCAGAGGAGGACAACCCTTTTTTACTTTTTGGCCGGGGATCTGAAATATACGGTGGCCCACAACTGTCACACACTTATATAAAAGGATTTGCACAATTAAAATAATCATCGCACAATGAAAATAGGAATCGCTGAAATGAAAAGAAAGCAGGAAAATATAAAACCAAATGCACAATTAAAGAAGCAAATGCTCAATTAAAAAAGTATGTGACAAATTCAAAAATACCTCGCACAATTAAAGAAGCTCGCGACAAATTTAAAAATACCTCACACAATTTTTATTAAAGAAGTTTGGGACAAATTAAAAATACCTCGCACAATTTTTACTAAAGAAGCTCGCGACAAATTCAAAAGTACCTAGTACAATTTTTATTAAAGAAGTTACACAACAAATTCAAAAATATTTCGCACAGTTAACGATTTCCACAACAAGTTCAAACGCACATGGTGCTCCTGACAGTACAGGTCTGTTAATAAAATGGTGCTCCTGACAGGTCAGGTCTGAACTTTGTTAATTGTACTGAAAAAAGAATTACGTGACATCTGTTGAACATCCCTGCTCGAAGATGCTCCTTTCTGTTATCATTGTGGGCATGGTGGGTAAATTTTCTAGTTAAATGCTTAATGCACCAATACGTACCCTACCCTGATTATTATTTTTTCAATAAAATATGGAGTTAAAAAATTCTGCTGACGTAATGGGCAATTTTCTTTCCTTTCTAAAATTCTATGCACATGTTTTAAGAGAATGCTTCCACAATAAAAATTGATTAAAACTGGTAATCTATTTTCACGGAAATTATGCACTTTGATGCATGTGTAACATTTTTGTACAGGAAAGGTGAATTATTCTACTGATGGTATCTCAGGCAACCACAAAGAAAATTTGAAAATTAAAAGGCATACAAATATTCTGATCTTCTTATAACAAATCCTATGGTTGAACTCTATATTCTATTGGAAAAGAACACAGAAGAAACTGAAGAAAATTTCAATGAGTGAGAAGCCATCTCATATTACTTCAACAGCGGATACAAATATAATGAAATACTTTCATTCCTTGAACAGTAGCATGGCTTGACAATGAGCTACAGCACGCTGGCCTAAGGTGACTTCGCCAGCTTGGGCTACGAAGATGTTGCAGTAGAGAAACTAATGAACTTCGCACCAAACTAGCTAATCCACGACAGTGAATCGTTGAAATCATTTATGGCACGGGAAGTCTGTAAATGCATCACTGTCAAAGGTTGTAAGGTCAAATTCACCAAATTCTCTTATCTGCTTAGTGGGAGGTTCAGAGTCTTCTTCAATATCAAAATCCTTGTTTTCTGCCAAAAGCTGGTCTTGCAGAGTGCACAGATAGAATACTATACGCCTGAATTCCTTTCCCAATTCTTCCTTATACTTCTTCAAGTCAAAAAACTGAAATGTCCCTGGCATAAACTGTGTGTATATGAATCACAATTGTAGGCTTTCCATTTCTTCTCTGCTTTGGCGAGAATTGTCATATAAGGACCCTTTGTGTTCACCCTCAATGCCAATTGTTGACCACGTTTTGGCTTTAGACACAATGCTTGCTCTGACCATTCAAGAAGACCAAGGGTAATAACAACTTCTTGGTTTTTATCCTTTTCATCTTTTTCTTGGTCACTCTTGCCTTCCATTCCGAACCCTTGCTTTTTTGTATGATTCAAAAAATTTAATTGGACTACTTCTATGACCTATCATTTCAGCTGTCGATGATGGAGGCATAAGTCCCAAAATGAAAATCCAAAAATAAAAACAGTTAGGCTAATCAAAAGGTCTGTCTTATTTTTGTCACAGTACTCTAAACTACTCATTTTGTCTGCAGTGAGAAGATCAAATTCTTTCCTTAAAATAACTCGTTCATCCCAGAAGATCTCAAAATAGTTAATGCCCAATGCAAAATTATCTAAACAAAGAGTTCCGTCAACTGCCATTGTTATTTATTTCGATAACCATCTGAAC
>JAYJMH010065924.1:0-11675 GCA_036873815.1 Phacellophora camtschatica | reverse complement strand
TTTACGGTGTTCTTAAATCTCAATGCTGACACCTACTGTGATTTAAACAAACTAAACAGACATTAAAAAATACAATGAAAAAACCTATACGTGTGGCAATAGATCAAGAAAAAATGTTAAATGATTTGAAAATATACTATATGTATATGTAAGGCTTTTAAAGTATGGTATTATTTAGGTATTAACAAACCTTGCCAAATTGCCGAAGAAGCTGAATAAGGGCACCTTTTCCAAACGGATTTTGCATACTGGCATGAAATGCTAAAGTTGGGTATTCTGCGGATAGCACAGCAATCCATTTCCTCTAAAATCAAAGTTAATTAAACCATCATTTCATTTTGTAAAAAGGAAAACGAAAATGATTATACAGTCAATTTCCATTAATTCAAACACTAACAGGAATGGAGATGCTTTTGAATTAGCTATTGTTCCAGTTATCGAAATTCTAGGTAAAATAGTAGCATACGATTTTTAAAAGAACATAATGAAGAAAAACATCGCAATAGCGAGTACATTGCAATGAAAAACATTGCAATAGTGAGTACATTGCAATGAAAAACATTGCAATAGTGAGTATATTGCAATGAAAAACATTGCAATAGTGAGTACATTGCAATGAAAAACATTGCAATAGTGAGTACCGGGTGACCCCCCAAAAAAACTATCCCCGTTAGCAAGGCTTAGCTTGAAATCCTTGAGACTAAGAATCTTGAATTATCCATGAAACGACGCCTGAAAGGCAAACTTAGAGTTTGGGATACCATTCAGTCATCAGCAAACCACATTTACCTGTCAAAAACTTAAAAATTAAAATTGGCTTAATTCTTGAGCTTTCAAGTCAACTTGAAAAAAATTATTTATTTTCATGATATCCCAAACTCTAAACTTGCCTTTGGGACATTGCTTTGTACGCATTTTGTGATTTTTATTCTCACGGATTTCAAGCCGTAGCCCTGCAAACGGGGATCGGGGATTTTTTGGGGGCAAACGGAAGGTTGGAAAATATACTCCAAAAATCAATTTATCCAAAGAAACAACTTCTTGAGCCCTATTTTCGATGTTTGCAAAAACAATGGCTCTTTATGGATAAGGCCTTCTCACCAGGGGTAACAATACAATATTCCACAGGGGTAACAATACTGCAGTATTCTTCACAATACTGCAATATTCCATTGGGGAATTCATCGTCAATTCTCGCTGGAAAGTGTTAAATCGAACAGCGAAGAAAAATGACACCAACTCCTTGCTGGGGAAAGATAATGAATTATCGTGAAGAATATTTATCCCTGCTTCTCGCTGTCATTATAATTAAGCCAAGTTCCTCCACGTTACGGACTTGAAAAGGACAACGTTCTGTTGCCCCATGGGCATAAACGTTTTCCCAAGTCTATTCTTTTAATTTCAAATTCAGTTGTTTGATGTGTCTTACTCGTACTTGAACTGGATCTAAGCCTCCCTATTGGAAAAACACCGTATCATACAATGTGTAAATGACTGACCGTTGACCACGTAGGAACCAAATCACATTTATTCAAAACAAAGATGAGATGCTTGTGGGGTTTGTCGTTCTTCATGTAATTCTCGATGTGCTTCGATCGCGTTCCCATGGGATCACGAGCATCCAATACCTATGAATTCATAAAAAAAACAAATCCAGATGCAGAAGAAACATAAAACGTAGAAAATAGGCTGAAAAGCTGAAATAACTTTAAAATACACTATATTAGCCTTGATAAAAAGAAAAGAAAGCTTCGGCATAACCTTTCATGAGTAGGAAGGATATCGATGAAGTAGGAAGGGATATGATTTTCCTTCATACTGAAGAAGGGTTATGCCTAAAACGTCTTTTTCTATTAATCAAGGCTAATACAAAGTATTTTTAAAGTTGTTTAGCTTTTTATCATATTCACTATTGCCGCACGAAGAAATATATTAGAAAATAGGCTCGCATGGGAAAAAGCTCCATTCATAATACGTCGCACTAATATGGAGTCAAATTTAATGATATCAATTAAATCCAGTAATGTAGTGCCACTATAATAACAAGGGAGATTCCAATATAAAAATAACCCAAAACAATACCAAAAAGTACAATTCAGTCGTTTTTAGGCAATAACAAGGGGGCTGAGCCCCCCTTAGCCCCCTTAGCTCTACAGCACTGATTAAATCCATGTTAAATCTATCGTTTAAAACCACGCATCACGTTTTAAACAGTCAAACTTTACGCTTTCTTGACAAGATAACCGAATTATTTATATTTAAGTTAAGTTTAACGTTTGAATCTAAGAAAAATTTCAGTCGTGTTTGTGATGGATTGAATATCTATTGAATTTGAGTTGACAAAAGTGCGCACTCAAATTAAGTCTTGCACATAAACTTTGTTCTTGAAATAGTGTGCAATAAAACAATATCTAAAATATTTTCGCAACTAGCGTTCCATAGACAGGCAAAGCACATAATTAACATAAAAGAACAAACAATAAATAACAAAATAAAGACGAAAATTTTAAAAACTTTTCGGGAACGAAGCTTTAAAGCATAATATATATATATACACATATATATATATATTTAGTAAATTATGGTACTTTTGTAAAGAATTGGAGGCAAAAACATTTGGTTAATTAACTAAAACTTTTGTAAAGAATTGGAGGCAAAAACAAGACTTAATGTTTAGCACATTTAGGCCTTTCAAACTTCAGAGTGTGATTTAATTCTAAATAAAACCTACGAAAATATCTTAATTCATATGAATTTAAAAACGATTTAAAAATATTGATATATATATATATGTATACAGTGCTTGATATAGTACCGACATAGCACCCGCATTATTTATCAAATAATGAAGATAAGTAATGTAACTTTTCCAAGTGTAAAAATAATTAAAGTCTCAATAGGCACAATACCTGAATTACCACATCCGATGAATCTATAACCTAAAAAATAATAACAATTCATTGTTCATTGTAAAAAATAGCGGAAAAGATTGTTTGATTTAAAGGAAATAATTGTTGTATCTTTCAAAAGATTCCAAATGTTCTTGCCAAATATTGCTAAACTTGGTCATCAATAAGAATTTAAGAGGGCCCCTTGTAAACAGCTTTAGCTTAGGGCAACCCTCTATAAATGAAATGAAATACTACACTTGTGACTCAAGTCTCTACTTGGTCCCATTTTGTTGTCTGCGCCGGAATTTATCGTTTGTCAAACATGAAATTATGTTATATAAATTTATCACATTTGCAAAAATCCGTTGTTGAGATGAATGGTTCTTGTTGGTGACACATCATACTTAGAAGCGAGAAATATGCTCGCGTAACGAGCCTGTGCGTTAATCCTACCAAATGTACAGCAAAGCAAAGTCAAATCTTTTCAAAAATCATTCTATATGAAACTCAGGCCATGAATTATGGCCAGAACAATAGAAAACAATAGGTTAATTAAGGAAGAACAATAGCCTCAGATAAAATAACAGGTTTTCTTAACAGTGGCATTTTACAGTAATGTGCTGTTACTGTGACCTTCCATGCTTGTAACGGTTTGAAAAAATATTTACTTTAAAGAGCTCGTTCCAAATTCGTTTAGATTGTCCCTTGTTGAAAATCGAGTCCCTCGCAGGCTCTCGCACATCATCTAGATTCTCTACAACTCGATCTTTGTCTTTCTCTGTATCATACGCATCTGAAATGAAAAAACCAAAATATTCCGTTTAAATTATTTTAACTAAACAGGGAGGTCAAAAAACAACATATTTTAAAACACATTAAAATTAATTCAAGGCAATAAGGTTTTCTGCTAAGACATTCCAGATTTACCAACAATAGACCTTTTCGGAAATAAAAGTCGTTCGATTGCGTTACAGGACTAGCCTCGTTAATATTGATAGAATTCCTATGAGTACAAAAAACGTTTAAACTTCCTTTGTCTTTTGGGTCCTTTGGGAGAGTACAAGAAATACTTCGAAGGAAGGCCATAACAATTAGAAGCGTTCGGCACCATATCAATTCTCAGGTGTTAACAATTAGAATTTGATAAAATCTATTCTTTAATTTGTTAGAAACTGACGTAGTTATGCGACTATTTGATTAAAAACTATGACCAGGTTTCCATTGATCTTTCTTATCATTTTGAAGATCTCATGGACAATGCGAAACATACATTTTCACTGCAATGAGTCTCGCTTTATTGCAGTTATAATCTGACATGTAAACAGAATATGCAAGATATGATATTACACTATAGCTTTAATAAAACGTACCAGCAGAAGATTCAGCCGTTAGAAACAAATCCTAGAGAAACAAATTATAAAAATTAGTAATGCTTCAGTTTTTTAAAAACAAATTTTGAAAATTAGTAATGCTTCAGTTTTTTAAATTCCTCCTTGGAAGTAAAAGTTAAAATAATCAAAAACCTTGCGCTGCCATAGAGTGAAAAACATGTCTAATAACAAGAAACTTAGTAAGCGCTTCAGTATTGAAATTTTCATAAATTTAATCCTGAAAGTTTTCTAAAAGTTTCTTAAGTTTCTTGAGCAGTAAAAGGTAAATAGGATAGCAGAAGTACACCTTCATGTTTTAAACTCGAGAAAACGTCATGCAACTATAATTAGCATTTTAGGTCAAAATTCAGCCAGATTTCCTTCATTTCCTATGAATACCAAACAACGAAGAGAAATCAAATTCACAAAGTTTCTTGATATTCTGGCTGGCTACTGAAAGTTTCTTAAATTTTCCGTAGCTCTAGAACCAGTTCCTTATAAAAATGTGTTCATTCAAAGATTCTTATGATGACATGAATCATTCAAAAATAAGGGTAAATATGCTTCTAAGAACTTAAACTTTCTATTCAATGCCACGAACAATAAATAACTCCATTCAGCTACAGTGTCTCCGATACTTGCCTTGGCGCCAACTACTTGCCTGGCCATAGCAGAAGCAACTATGCATATCAGGTGACCCCAAAAAGCGCTTCTCTCTTTGAGAGGTTACATAAAATCAGGGGATTGACGGATTGAAGCGATTCAAATATTATTTCAAAGCTGAAACATTAATTGATGCTTAACTTCTTCATAGAAGGCATTTAGTATATTCACATATTGGTAGAAGTAAAACAAACTTGGATATTTCTTATTTCTGGGGATTTTTCCCATAGTAATCAAAATACGAGCAAGCGCGATTTTTCGCCGACTTTTTCGGGTTAATATGTGTTGTTGTTAGCCTCGGAGGCAGTTGTTTTATAGGCTTAGAAGTGTTGAAATAAAAACCTGATAATAGTAAAATCGTAAAAACATAAACACAATATGTAATAACAAAAATGTGAAAATAACAGACTGAAATACCTTCAAGTCAGCAGATTTCAACGTTGGTCTTTTCCGCTGTGCCTTAGCCCCAAACGTGGTACCGAAGCTCTCTGTATCCAATAAATGAACTCGAGCAGTCTGAACAAATTTAATGAATTAAAAATAACAAAAAGCTATTTCACACTGAATGCATCACAAGACCTTTCTGGGATTTTGGCGAATGCGATGTGCTGTGAATCTATGTAATGTGAGGCTTTCTAAGGTCTCTTGTCAAAAAACAAAAAAACAATTTTTTTTTAAATTTTGTAAAACAAACGATTAAGAACGGGATATGTCGGGCACTATGCAGTTTTGAACAACGAAAAAACACCACACAAACACTAATAGTCGTTCGAAATGAAAAAATAATGATCTAGGAAGGTTCACAAAGAGTAAGTTCTCATTTCAAAGTGTTTGTGTGAAGTTTTGGTCCAGTTCAAAACTGCATGTTTATGAGATATCCCGCTGCCTGATAAATCCCGCAGATACCCTATATGACATCTTAATCGTTTGTTTTACAAAATTTTAAAAAAATTTGTTTTTTTGTCTAACAGTGTAATTTGCAGTAGAGAACAATATATTATAAATCTACGAGTGCACTCAACTAAATCAAGATAAACCAAAAGAAAACATGGTTATTAGCTGCTATTTGATTTAAATATTGTGTGATTAGTTTGGTTCTCTCGTTTAGATCTCAATCTGTTTTGCTTGATCAAATCAGCATTTGACAAAATCAATGTAAATTATATAATAAAATAATAATGTGCTTTCAGAAAAGGTCACACTATTTCAGACTGCTCGTTCGATCCATGGATGCTTGCGACGAAGTAGAGAAAAAATAAAAAAGCCAGGAACGACGATAAATTCAACGATATTCTTATTGCTAATATTTGGCCCTGGCATACTGGGCTTCTTCAGAGCTAGTGTCAAATATAAGATGTGCTGCCTTAATGGGTGACTTTTGAAGCCGAAAATTTCTTAAACTTCGGTCTAACGTTCGGTTATCGTTATTTTAGCTTTTTATTACTTACGGGCGATTCACAGATTAAAGATTTGAAACACTTTAATTTATTTGACATTGGTCTATCTATGGCATTCATAAAGTGGATCTAAAATTTCATGATATTTCTATGCATGTGGCTTTGAAATTGAATAGTGGATATGGGTGGTTTTTGAAAGCCTGGGCAGCACATAAAATATTTTCGGTAGTGAAGTTTCGGTAGTGATTACTTTATGCATTTGTTGGATTTAATTAAATTGACATTCACCTGTAGATTAATAAATTCATAATCTCTTATACCTTTTTTCGGTCTTGCAGTAATGATAAAGGCAATTTGCTGGCTTTCATAACGACCTGCAATAAATGTAAAAGCATATCAGATTAGGAATTCAAAGAAAGTATTCTTTCCACCAATTGATGAAGACACTTCCGTTCGAAAGGCATTGCACCACCTTACTGAGAATGGCGGCGAAAAGTGTCAGCAGGCACCCAGTCAACGGTATTTACGTAACGAAAGTATGTAGCTTCACCACGCTAAGTTTTCGTGGTAAAATATTCGTAATTCAATTTACATTTCATTCAAATGAAAAGTGAAATGTTATTTTAAACTTTCAATTTAAAAACATTACGCAAACTTCGAGACAACATCGGTTTAAAAACTCGCAGAAGTGGGCAACAATTAACCATTCTGAGCTGTCGATCTGTTGTCAATCAAATTCTCACTGCGCGTAACAACTGTAGCTAGGTCAAACAAGCGGACAAAAAGACTTGACAAAAGGACAAAAGGTCGGACAAGTGGGCAAAGGACAAACGTAAAACAAAAGAATTTGACAGGTTTTTGTAGCAGAATACCAGGCCTTAAAGTTTGATTGTTTTTCTATTGTTCTTCTGACGATTTTCAGCCTCAGTTTCTTAACTTGCAGTTTCTTGCTAGCTGGGGTCTGCTGTACTATCCAAAGAACACAAAAAGTCAAAACACTGTGTCCTTCTTCAAATGCCATGTTTTCAACAAAAGCTACTCTTAACTTTGGTCAGTTTCACCATTTACTCCTTCGTTGAACAGGCGTAGTCATTTATCAACCTCGAAATGATAAACAGATGAAAATTTGATGGTTCATTTAGTTTTTAAAAGCTCCCACAACAAGAAGTAAACAAGACATCCAGTGCAAAATTGAGTCCTTTACATAAAATTTAGTGTGAAAGCTTCAGCAGTGAGTTTGGCTTTAAAACATTGTGTTTTAACCAATAACAACCAGAAAACATCAATATTTCAATTTCCTTTCTTGTTTTAACTAAGTTTAACTAAGTGTTGTATCCTAAACTATATTGTTTAAAGTCGTTTCTAGCAATAATTTCAGCTCCTTCACCCTATTTCTTGATATATTTGCTGAATCTGGACAAAAAATCAAAGGTATGAATGATTTGGAGTCAGCAAGGTGTTTTGTATCTATTTATATCGATTTAATCTTTCCATAAATATTGTGAAAGATTTTATTCAGTGTTTCATGCGGAGGTGGTAAGAGGCAGTCAGTGGTGATGATGGGCAAGAGGACTCTACTGTACATTCCTTGTAACATATTTTTCAAATTAACCTGTTGGTTTGTTTAATTGTATGTATGCTTCACAAGTAGGTGTACTCAGTGTTTAAAACATTTGGCTGGAAACAAACCAATACTTTAGTACTTCCTAAATAATTGTGATACTTCATTGTTACAAGAAGCTTTCATTGTCGAAAATCTTTGAACCAAAAACCTGTGTTACCTTGTATGGGTCTTTAATGGCTTTACCCATTTCACTCTGAAATGTTTGCAATGCATTTTGAGTTATGACTCTGGTATTACCTGGGAAATAAAAAAGATTCATGATTTTTTGAATTTCCAATAAAATAAATCTCAAGCTGTTATATCTTTATATTTGTACAAGATTTATGGGCAAAGGAAAATCTTTCAAATACTACTGTATACTCTGTTAACGTTTTAAAAAGACCAGTATGGTACGTATATTTATACTACAGTTATACATAACATATGGACATTGCCTTTCAACAAACTTGCAACATGTTCACATAACATGTTAAAAAGCAGAAATAAGTTAAATGTAACAGTATAAATTAATGCTCCCTTCTCTTAAATTCCCCTTTCATTCTAATGAACACCCTCAAAAGATAGATATTTAATAAACCCCCTTCTTTTAAAAGCTTCCTCTTATTAATGCCCCTACTCAAGGGTGCTTTTTTTAGCTTCTCTCTTTTTAGTCTTGCATCCCCCCCCCCTCCATTAAAAGGTCAGAACTAATAAGAAACACCCTTTGGGGATCAATCATAACAACTTATTCACAGGATTGATGCAGGATTAATTGCAAGTTTTATTATGAATTATGTATAGTTGACATCCCAGTAAACTCAAGAAATTAATAAACAACCCCTCTATTAACTTCCTAATTTGAATAAACCCATCTCACAGAGTCTGAAAAGGCTTTTATGTATGTAGATAGTTTTCAAACTCTCATTGAATATTTAATGAATATTGAGCAAACATCTTGGGCAAACAGTCGCCCTATCTTGATTCGATATGCATCTTTCCTTCGCATTTTGTATCATTAAACTTGGAATATTAGTAAAACCTACCAAACCATTTTCTATTAGGGGCCACTCTTGCCATTTCACCAGAAACTGCTCTTTTCTGATACTCTGCAGCTTCTGTAATTTTGCCTCTTTTGTCTCTGGAATAAATCAAGATCTTGCCAAAATGAAATAATTTTTAAATTATTAAACATTAATCATGCCGAAATACAAACTGAGTCTGATAAAAAATTACTGAGAATGGTAAAACAGTGTTTTATCTTTCAAAGATAAAACATCAAATATGGAGTCTTTCTGCTCCAAAAAATTAGTTTCCAACAAAGTAAGTATAAGCAAGTAGGTTGGCCACAGCCAGAAACAACATGAAGGCTCTCTTCATTAAATAGTACTGCATCTATTCAGAAAAATAATCTCTCATCTGCATACATTAAAAAAACAAAAGCTACTTTAATCATTTTTGCATATTAACAACTTTAATCATTTTTGCATATTTATTTTTATCTTTTAACATCTACTTTGTTGTGAACTTCTTCATATTAAAGGAGTTACAATAGTGGTTTTTCCAAAAAAAATGTTATAACATACCTTGTTGGCTTTCCTGACTTGTACATTTTCAGCCTTTTCACTGTGGCTTTAGACCTCATTTTGGAGCCAATGTTTGGTTTTGGTCGATCTATAAAGTTAAAAATAACAAAATGTACACTTTGTGAGCAAAGTTATTGCACAAGTTCCTGAAAAATTGCACCCTAAATTGTCAACAAACTCAAAATTAATAAAATTTGCACAACAAAATATCAACCAAGCAGGAGCTTCATCACTCCAAGTGAATACAAAATTATTACCTTTTAGATCATTTTCCTGATACAGTTTTTCTGATACTTGTGCACAATAGGTTTGGCAGGGCAAGGGATTGACAATTTTTAAAGAGTGGGATACTGGTTATACTGTTTTTGGTTGGCAGGATACAGAATCTGCATGGCACTTTAAATTCACAAGGATCAGAATATATATCCCTTCCTTAAAATATACATTAAATTAAAGCTTATTTATTGATGATGGCATGCATTGATGATATCACTTACAAAAATGTGCATTTATGTTGAGTAGCAGGGGTTGTCGAATACACAGTTAGTTACTGTTATCACTTGTTGCTGAAAAGGGTGTAACCTCCTCCTAAAATCAGACTTTTCTTGAAAAATCATAAAGCTTTAAAAGTTCAAGATATGTATGTGCATGCCTGACAATTTGAGGCAGGCCATCAACCTGCTTGCACCTCCATGCCCTCCTTGTTGGCTCGAGGTCAGTGATCTTTAACTCCCCTCTTCATTAGTCGTCAGAGAAATTGCTGGCACCTTTTGGGTTTTTTTCAATTATTTGGCAATTAAGTTTCTTGATCCTTTGGCTATTTCAATCTTTAAAATATGTTACCCTTTTAATATTCTAATTACATATGGGGTAAAAAAATCTTGATCATTTATTTACGTCAAAACTAATTAATATTAATAACAAAATATTTGCAAAATTAAAATGAACTAATAGCATAAAAATAAACTATCTACTACTGTGTGCAGAAGTAAACTTTTCAGACTGGTTTGACGACATGGCTTTAATTAATTCTTTATACAAAATTTATCTTGAACAATTCGATCCACATCATACATTTTCATCTCAAGTCAACGAACACATTCACTTTCTTTGTGAATAATGGAATGCTTGGCGATTGATTCTAATTTCATTGGACAAAAATAATTATCTATTTCTAGATTTGTTAAATGACAGATTTTAACCTTCAGAAACCTTTTTTTGTTTTGCTTTTTTAGGCCTAATCATTTAGTTTGGCTTGCACTCAATCATCAGCACTGACCAGTGTTTTAATTCATTATTATTTACCTGCATTACTACTGCTTTTAGATGGATTAAAATTTTGCTTTCCACTTTTGTCATCCTTCTTGGGTTTCGCCATGGCTCCTGTGAATTATCTTTCAAAGAAATTCTTCCCACTTCCAAGCAGCAGAATATGTTTTTGAGCTGATAGATACAGCGAAAACTCCAATAATGGCAGAAAAAAATCACGTGTATAATCCATAATGGTGGCAAAAAATCAAGATCCAATTATTTCCGAAGAGAGGTTGTTAATAATCCATAATGGTAGCAAAAAATCAAGATCCACCAAAATCAGCTCAGAATCACTCTCATGACGATATTCTCCTTAATAAATTTTTAACGGCATATTAAATAGCAAAATCCTGCAATTTTTTCTGCCTAGAAGCGAAAATTCAGATTTCAATTAAAAAGGAAAATTTACATCAAAAAAGTTAAAAGTCAAACCCTGAAAGCCCTTCGAAAGAAAAGGATTGTTAATTGAACAATAAGAACAATTGGCGTTGTGAGCCTCAATTAAGAAGAAAATAGACTTTTATGAGTTTTTGGGTTGCAAGTTGCAACGGCTCTCTAATAAATGCGCAATAAAATTGTCTTTCTGGGTTCTGTGCTCTAAATTAATACAAAGAAACAAAATAATGCAACGCATGCGTTTTCAAATGAAAATTTTGTATTCTGGTTTAGAGCATAGAGCTATAGCTATAGAGCAGAAACGTTTTTCATGCCAGCGCAGGATGGTCACGTGCGTAACATTTTCCGCAAACTGTTTCAGCTGTTTACATGTAAAAAGATTATTGCCGACACTTACACCAAAGGATTGAGGAACACAAAGCGTCGGCCATCGGTTGCCATATTAAAGAACAACATGGAAT
>JAYJMH010065913.1:0-11676 GCA_036873815.1 Phacellophora camtschatica | reverse complement strand
TCTGAACTTTAACCTTTTTATCTGTCTGCTCACCAAAATCTTATTCATTTGTAAATTTACTGCTACCAGTCAAGGACCGACTATTTTACGGAAAATGTTTTCATACAGGCTAATATCTGAAAAACTGGCACTAAAGTGTCTTAAAAAAAACATATAAGCGCGTAAAATGAGATTAGCGCGAGATTCAAGCCTGTCGGTAGACATATCAGTACGTAAATAATTATTGATGATCTTGACTTTGCTGTGTGTGCGCTATTGGTGACAGTTTAAAAATCATAAAATAACAGACCAGTGAAGTGCTTCGCCAAAATATTATCCCCCCCCCCAACATTTTCTCTACGAATTTAGACGAATTACAAAATCGATCCTGGCGATAACTCCCCCTCGTGGCGCCGCTACTGGGTAGGAACCGGTGGGCACAGAGAGCTCCGTGCTCCCAATATAACATGAAATGCCCTTTTATGGCATGAAGTGCCCTTTATAGGTTGCCGTTTTAAAGGCACAAGTGCCCCATTTGCCCTTCTAAACAATAGGCAATGTCTTGCGACCCTTATCTGTATTAAAATATGCGAAAAAAGGTAAAATAAACAATTTACCGAGATGCATTGCAAATAATAATCGAGAATGAAATTGACACTGCAATCTTATTAAAAATGCGCTTTCTCTTCTCAGTTCACCTGAGAGTCTAGTCTTTTGTTTGAGCCACTGAACGTTAGGAAAATTGAAGTTGCTACCAGGTGTATTTTAGGTTGTCTTCGTAAGTGAAATTGACATTATGTCCTTTTCAAGATATGCCTTAAAATAGACAGTATATTCGTTTTGGGTACTTTTCTTCTTGGAGGTGTGCCATGTTGAGCAGCGGATTATCCTTTCAAATATTCCTGGATTGCACAAGATCGCGTTGCAATATAGAATCGTTGAAATAAAATTTAACATTTTAATTGACGATGCAGTGAAAACAGAAAACAGATGCAAAATGTAATATGTAACATTTTGACAACCAGGATGTAAAACACAATAACAGCAAGGCTTTACTTGATAGCGGGTTAAGCTTTTTATTACTTGATAACTGGTCAAGCCCGAAATGTCGTTTATTTCTGCTTGAATATTCATGCAACCTTGCATTTATAACTTAATATTTTATTAGAAGTTAAATGAACTTGCCGTGGCTCGTGATTAAAGTTAAATGTTGATATCAATGCTTTTTATTTCATTCCACATAAAATCGCTAATGATAACGTATGGATTAACTACGGGCGGTTAAAATATTTGATGTGATTTCGATGCGAAAAAAACAAAAGAACTTTCAAAAAGCTGATCAATTCTTTTACACTTTCTCAACAAGAAGCTTATGTTATTATCGGATAATAACGGGGGACCCAAAAAAAAAAAACGTGGCACGTTTGCCTGTTTATTATCCGCATTTTGCATTTCTACGTTTATATGATAGATCTAAGGTAAAATCAATTAATAAGAAATTTTGTTAAACTAAACCATTATGTCCCTTTGTTATAAGTTATTATTTAAAAGTACTCTTAATAAGCAGCCAGTGATTCCTGGAGACAGTGAGTGGCCCAAGCTGGACCACTGTTTATACCAATCTTTTTGATTGCACAGTGTTATCCAGGCTAAATAATTATATACATACATACCAGATTTTACCTTACATTATTTTTTCTAACGGGACACATCAAACCGCCATTGATGTATAATAAAGGAATAAAGGGCGGACCAGTTTCTCCAAAGTTCTTTTGTTGTTCTTAGTCAAATATATTTTCTTATCTAAGTTTACCTTATATCTACCCACGATATCTTCGAATATACAAATTGCTCACTCTTTAACCAATATATAAGCTGGCAAACATCCCACATTTTTTTCTTGGGCCACCTGGTATACCCCAAATAAAGCTTCCATGGGCAGGAAGGTTACATCTTTTCTTAGATTTATTCGTTTTTCGTGGAATTCAAGTCTTTGAAATTTGTAAAATGTGGTGAAGGTTTCATTGCATTCTAAAATGAAGTGCTTTGTTTTTTCCATGCAACATTTCTCTGTTGGGATTTGTTGTTTGTAAGAAAAAACCTGTGGTTGATTTTGCATATTCCAAGACTATTTAGTCTTATTCCAAGACTATTTCCTATCTTTTCTCTCGATTTGCGGGAACTGTGGAGGAGAGAAAGGATAGAAAGTGTCGTACCGTCTCGCCTTTTGTTCCTCCGCAGTTCCCATATCAACAGAGAAGGTGCGAAATGGTCTTGGAGAAAGACTCTTTAGCCTACGCGTGGAACTTTTATATAAGATTCTTTGGCAGAGTTCTGCGCGCAGAAGGCGAGAATATATTATGTTTTGGATGAATGTGAACTTCTGATTCTCGAATGGCGGTGGTTTGAGGTTAAGGATTTGGTCAACGCCCTGTCGCAAATGTGCAAGAGTCAATTTCTGTTGAGAGATGAAAAAAGCAAAAGGTTTTGATGGGATGGACATTTTGACCTTCAGAATCAAGATCAACTGACATCAAAACGAAGATATTCATAATCTGCAAATATCTTTCTGCACAGTGTTATGAATAAAATAACCTCTTCAATAATTAAGTCACATGAACCCAGCTCAAACAGATAAACCATGAATCAGAGCGTATAGAAATACATTCAAAAAGCTCTGAAAGTTTTCACGGGTCCTCAGGAATGTTTCAAATTTGCCTAAACAAAATTTATAATACTTGACCCTGTATTTGACAAATATGCATTCATCTTTGAGTCCTTTTTGATAGTTAGTATTCATTAGCAAATGACACCATCAATATGTGGCCTAAATGCTTTCCCTAAAAAGGGAACTGGTGGCGTGCGGTGGTGCTGCTGGCAGCTGTGGCTGTCTAATGAGGAAAAACAGGGTCATCTAAAAAACGCAATAAAAGCACATTGTGGAAACCGAATGGTTAGATTTAACTCATTATATTTATACAAGGTTCATAGTTTAAACCTTATAGTGATTTATTGCTTTTACATTTCAGAACATTTTGCAAACGATTCATATTAAGGCCCTGAAGCACTTCCTTGAAGTTGCGAATAACGATGGTCTCTTCAAACTCCAATGCAACTAAACTTAACATAAGTTTCCGTTTTTTGCTTCATGTTGTTGTTGCCACTTCAGTCAGTGCAACGGTGTTTGATAAGATTTACTATTTACTCATTAACTCATTAGACTCGTTAAAATCGTCGTAGTTAATGTAAGGCAATACTACGACTCATACAAATAAGAGAACATTTCTGAACTTGGATTTTTTGCCTCATAATCGTAATTGGAACTTCGAACAATGACAAATTCAATGACACCATTTTATCATGTGAAATCACAACCCAAGATTTATACATTTTTCAAAAACCATACCCTAAAATTAATACTGTTATCAAGTATTTTGAAAGATGATACCCTAAAATTTATGATCTTTCCGAAAACAATGCCTCTAAATCTATTTTCTGCCTTAAAAAACCAACCCCAATAAATTGCACATCCTTTTACCGGTATATATGGCAGTTACCTCCACAAAGTGTTGCGGTGGATCATATTAAAAACTTGTTTCATTATTCTATAAAGCAAACAAGCACAGGAATTCTACTAAAGAGAATGCTATATTTTTGGAACGAATTACGTCAATCTCAAGAATTGATAAATAATAATACAATAATTTTACTTTTCTCCATGTATGTTTGATGTATTGAAAATTCGTTCTTAAGCTTTCACATGAGCGATTTTTTGGTAAGTAATGACATAAAATTAGAGCATAGTCGATCAGATATATATAATAATTCAACTTGATAAAGTTTACAACAATGTCAGTATATATACAAAAAAGACATTTTAAAATTACATTCAGGACTGTGAGTTCCCTTGCACGCTAGATTTATTTGTGATAAATAAACTAGAAACATGCAGATTCTACCAAAAAGGGGTAGAATTTCAAAGGGGTAGCACAAACAAACAAGCCTAATTCCCCTGAGAATTTGAGGTCTGGCGTTGAAAATCAGTGGGCTATATGGAACTTAGGGCGAAAGAATAAAATTCCATCAATTTCATTTCATAACTTCAAATTTCATGATAAGACAAAACCAAAAAGAGAGATATTGCTCTCAGAGAAATAGAAAAGAATGGCTTTATTATAGAATTGTTATGTTTAACCATTATTTTTATGCATACACTCTCTCCCGTTGGTTCCATGCAGCTGTTTTTTTTTTCAACACCAGTCATCTTCTACTTGAAGGTGGAGTATGGGTTCGCCGATCACAGATTCAGTACTAAGATACGGATTTTGGCAGGAATGCGTATTTGGATCGGAGACGGACGTGAAAGTAGTTTGGATGTTTAGATACTCATCCAAAAAATTTGACATCCCAAAACACATCCCCACATGACCCAATTCTCAGAATCCAGAAAAGATACCAACCTTCCTCCGAGCGTACGGGATAATATTTAGAAATCTTTCTCATTAAACAATGGAAAATGGGCGTGGTTTGGATGTGGCACATAATTTTCCTTTGTTTCCTTCAACCTTCCTCCGGTCAATGACCATAAGAGAACATCTAATGATGGGGGAAATGCTGTCCAGTTGCTGTCAGTGCAGGTATGGATCCAGTAAGGTTGGCCAAAAGTTTAGAATAAGGACTTGTTTATGTGAGCAATATTATCCAATCTTCCAGGTTATAACATGAAAAGTAAGGTCCTACCTCTTCCTAAAGTAAGGTCCAATATTTCAGGTTATAACATGAGAAGTAATGTACTATGGGTTAAAAGAGGCCCCCAGAGGAGGTGTATAGGCATTTTACCCATAAATTTTATCGATAACGTTGGAAGGATTGAAAGGTCAGATGAAAGGAATAAAAACAGCAACTGTTAGCATGGGTTTACTGTAGTAGCATACTTGTTGTTTAAATTCTCCCAGCTCTGCCCTTCAAACACAGCTAAATTTGGTGTCATACACCTTTCATCAAGGCGGAAGGTGGGATAATTTTTCCTAATATAAACACGCCATGAAAATCAACACTAAATATTACGAAGATCAACAATGTACACAATTTAATTGCAATGAAATTAAAATGTTTGAAAATGCTTGGTTGAATGTCTAACTGTAAGGTATATGTACTAAAAATTGGATTTTCATCTCAAATATACCCCCAACCAAACACTACTGTCACCTAGATCCAGCTAACAAATAGCGAAAGGTAGTCACCCTAACTTAGGCAATGTTTACTTTCAATCTTTCTTCGACTTGTCATTTTAATTGTTATTTTGTTTAAAATTCAAATAAATATTTGCTCAGTCAATAAACGTAGCTTTGGAAAATCCAATTTTCTCGCTTTGATTCATTCATTCACCGTTGCTGAAATGGTCAGGATAATCTAAAATCCCTCTGTCAATTGAAGCTAATATTATTTAATTGCTGTATTAAAATTGTTGAAAAAATTATTACTAAAAATAATAAGACAAATTGGTGATTATATGTTGAGGAACTGCCAGAATTGTCGTCTTTCACTGAGCCACCATATTTTTGTGTCTTTTTAATACGCGTTGCTGGAGCTCCTTGGTTTTCGCAATTTTCTGAATTCGATCTCTGATCTTGTTTCGAGCTTCTTCGACCTTTCTGCTCATTTGAAAACAATGGAGACTTTTTACATAAATAAAACGTGTGGGCACGAACTCCACGACAAAATTTCTCTTCCCTTAATGTCCCACTGCATTCGCAGCAACGCATACCTTTTGTAATTTTGTGAGAGTAAAGTAGGGTCTGCACGTATTCACACATTGGCGTGCATTCAGTCCCCGATATCAAGTGCGTGCATTTAACGTAAAATTTTTCCAGAACATTACTACAATCTGTATCGTTTTGACAACGTCTGGTTATCGAGGAGCACCCAATTTTATTTGAATTTTCATTCGTGTCGTTTTTGAGACATTTTGTCACCCTAGCTTGATATGTCAAACATTCTGAATCCAGATCGCAGGAACAATCCAAGAAATGCCTTCCAATGCGATTCTTATTAAACATCTCAATAGCATCTCTACAACTCTGTGTACAAACTTTTCCTTCGCCCGCCAACAGTTCGTGACAAGCAAACCTGACAGCAAGCATATCAGCATAACAGTTGTACCGCGACTTACATTTGTTGAACAGTGTAAAACAGTTTCCGCTCTGACCTACCGTAGTCTCAACAATTTTTAGCAATGCTACATTCGTCACAACGGAAAAACAAACTCCAAGCCAATTCATGCTCAAAATGATTATTCATACAAGCCAAATGATGTTTGTTCCGAAATTCAAACCTCAAATCTATCACCTTGTTTGCGTATGCTTTGCTGACGAGAGAAAACAAGTGGCCCGCTATGTCTTCAGAGCTAATATTTGTTGTTCCTTCATTAATGTTTCCAGCCTCAAATACAATTTGTTCCGATATTTGAGCATCCCCTTTGCAATTTGTTTGTTTTGGTTTGAGACACAGAAATGCGTCGTGCCTAATAACATATTTTTGTGTTCTCTTCCAATATTTGAGAACTATTTAATCACAAGATATACGATGACAGATCCTGTGGTTACTGTCCTTTTGTCCTCAAACGTTTGACAGCTTTCAATGCCACTTCTCTCAGCGTATCTCTATATCTTTCATTTCCAGTTCCTTTTTCTAAGCACGAGGTCTTTGTCCGCTGCAACTGTGCTTGCAAAGGCACTGTGTCTCAATTTCGTGGTTAGTTTGCAATGTAGTCATATCTCATATCTGTATTAGGTAGAGCTTTTGATGCATAATGTATTATCTATTATTTATTATATTGTTCTTCTCTGTGTCCCTTTACCCGTGAGAGTTTGCGTTTGCTCTCTTGTATCCCTAGTGTAACCACGACAACTTGTTCCTCTGAAGAAGCCCTGCATGCCAGAGCCGAATATCAGCAACCAAAATATTGTTAAATTTGTCGTTTTTTTTTGCGCGGCTCCTGTTTTTTTAACTGGTTTTATTTAACAGGTGCCAACCTCGTACCTAGGGCTATTTCATTCAGAAAAATACCCCTGGTACATACTTAGACTTTTTGCGTTGCACAAGTCTAGATTCGCTCGTTTGCCAGAACTGATAACCGCTACATCGAGCAGTGGACATAAATTTATGCGAGCTCGTAAATTTATGCAGCATCAAAAGAATTCATTTTTCAAATTCTACTTTGGCTGTACGTTTTAAGTTTTTCATCGTGTTCGAATTTTGCAATCTGTCGAGATTCAGTCGAATGTTGATTTCAATGATATGCTTATTGTTTCTTATAAGCCAATGAAACGCACGACCAGGGGTTCAGGGGGTATATTGTATGAAATAGCTCTGAGTACGAGGTTGGCGTGGTGCGTGCGTGCAGACTCAAAACTCCCCCGTGTCAAGTTTTGAGGCTACGCGCAGGTTACTGGTTCCAGGCTCCATAGTAAGATGCAAGGTATAATTTTATAAAACATTGGTATAATTTTATGAAACACATTACAAAGGGTAGACTTATCACATGGGCCCCAGTTCGCTCCCTTCGCAGATTTTCCACCGCTCCAGTTTGAGCGATCTTAGTTGGAGTCTCGTTTTGATGAGCGATACTGGGACGAATGTTAAAAGTCTATAAACAGGGTACCATTTTATAAAATGCAGGTTTTAACTTTTTATAAAACACCACTCTAACTTTTTATAAAACATTTTTTTTTTAAATGCCATTTTATGAAACCAAGGCATCGTAATGTCATGCTCGAGTGTAGCCAGATATGTTATACTCCCAATAATTTTCAAAAACGTCCAAATTCGGGGAAAATTTAACATAGTCAGGTAAAATTTCGGGAAAATTGCAGAGAGCAATGGCTATCGTTCATTAAAAAATCAAATATTTAAGGAAAATAATATAAAAATTTGAGGCGATTTCCAAACCGAGATAGCACACAGCCCCCCCCCCAAAAAAAAGTTGGTACCTCCCTGGTTTGTGCTGTTTTCTTTACGCCCCTGGTTTGTGCTGTTTTCCTTAGAATAAAAGTTTCTTTATTTATAAAAATAAAATGACCCAAAAGTGATTGAAATCAACAATATTCGTCATAATCATTTTGTATAAGTTAGTCTTAGTTAGTAGACCGACAAAGGGCCCCGTTTTCATCCGTGTGCGTGCATTTTCAGTATTTTTTGGCGAAAAGCATTTGTAAATATATCAGGCTACAGACAAAGTTTTTAAAATTAACGCGGCAGAAAGTTAGAAGAAGTATTGCTCTTTCGGAAAATTGTTAGTTTTAGCTGAGAGGATAAAATTTCACGGCCAACAACCTCGTACTGTTTTGGGGTTTTTCACACAACACATCTTGTCAACTTTAGGCCGCACTTTGACAACTTTTGGAAAAATTTCTATTGGTCTTTTGAGTGATGTTATTGGCTTGTGCAAAATGTAAAAAATGCACTGATTGGCATTGGCTGAAACATTTCCCCATCGTTCGCTGAAATAAAACTGACTTTTAATATCTCGCAACGTTACTTTAGATCAAAGATAATAGATTAAATTCTTCTAAAGCAAAGATAACATCTATTATCTTTGCTTTAGATGTTAGATTCAAACCAGATCCAATGAAACTTTTATTGGAAAATGACTAACAACAAAAACAAAAACTGAGTATTCCATTTCTGAACTTAATTATTTCATGATCAATGTTTTAATTTATTTCAACCCAGATTACATGGAGGACACACAACTCTCAACTTTTTCTTGTTGTATTTTCGCGCGTAAACGGTCATTCAAAAGAATCATGGACACAGCATCCTCGAATGCTGTTTGTGCACTTTATGCTATAGTTTGGGCTAAGAAATGCCGAAAAGATGTTCACTGGCCAGCCAAGGTAAGATCGATTCAATGATTGATAAAAACAATGAGGAAGATCGGAAGATTTTGATTGCTTGGAAAAGTTGTTGTGTTGCTGCTACTCAGCATGATGATGTCTAGGCCTATTTATTTATTAATTTAAATTATAATTAGTCTCCAAACAAAATAAATTATATTGGAAACTTCTTTTCTCTTCCTTATTTAAATAATAATAGCAGTCACCGATAAGGGTGGGTTTGCAATTTGGCAATTTACACATGAACCAAAATGAACCACTATAATCCCCTGTATTTTTGTTTTGTTTGTAAATGTAGATTTTAAATATTATGTGGTCTAAAGTTCCTCCTCTAGAGCCTTATGTGTTTCCACCCCTTTGAATTTATGAGAATTATCACCAGAACCTGGATATACAAAGCTTTGTCCCAGACCGGAAACTTTGCTGTGCGCAGGCAATAACTTGCCCGCGCACTTGCCTGCGCGGTTTATCAACTTGCCCGCGCAAATTCCATAACTGTGTCATTTTGCCACGCAAATTAGAAATTCCAACACATTTCAGTTGTCGCCGCGCAACGCAGAGAAAAATAGACAATGAAGAGAGAAAAATAGACAACGCAATATCGTCAAAGAACAAAGACCTAACATAAAAAAATGTTCCAAACTCTTAATTCAACAGGAAAATTCACGAAAGTCCTAACCGCGCAATTTTGCTATTGCTAACTCCGTTTGGCCGCGCAGTCAATTTTTTTGATTGACAACTTGCCCGCGCACTTTGCAAAGTTTCCAGTCTGGTAGGAATAGACTGGCTAGAAGAACTGCAGCTAAAATAAAAAATATGCAGGGGAGCTCCATGCAATGCAATTTTCCATAAAGCATGGAATTTCAGCTGCAATTCTAGCCATGCAAATGGATTCCCAAAAATAAAGCAATGCAAAGGAAAACAATAGGCCTATTATTTTTTAATTAATGACATACATAATAAACATTTAGCAGCACAAATAATTTTTCTGCAGTCTGCATTTTCAAACAATCTGGCTGATTAGCTTGTTCTGTTGTCAAAAATCAAGCAAGCTAGCAGAAAAGGCACACAAGATGCAGAAGATTTGCAAGCAGCACATACTTCCTTTTTCTCTTTTCTTCCACCAGTACAAAGTGAACAATAAAAGTGACACTGCTGCTGATAAACAAAGCCAGACGAAAGCTCCTGTTCGCATCTCTTCAAAGCCTGTTTGTTCATTTGATGATTTAGAGTTTCTCTGTGCCATCTTCACTTATTCAATATCAAGGAGATATTTGAACAATCTGAAAAATGGAAAAGTTTCTTTCCTTTATTTCTGCTGTGCAAAGTTTAATACTCCGAAAATTATTTTATTTGTTGAAGCTTCGAATTGAGCTGAATTGATCTAAATTTAAAAGTTTAGATTGATTAAGAGGCTGTTTGCAATTTTAAAACGAGGCTTGTAATTATTTCTTCAAAAAAGGGCAGGGTTCTGTCTTCTGTCCAAAGTGTTTATCGGCAAAATTGCCTGGATATTAATGCAAAATGGACAGTTATGGCGTCATTGCTAATCAACCTGTTGTAATTGATAATGTGAGTATGCTATTAAGGGATTTAAAAGTATAATAATAGCTAGAAAGACTTCATCAGAAGAGATCAACAATACAATTAATGAATAATTCAATTCAATGTTTTAATGTGATGGAACTTTTTATTCATTAATTAAGTTTTCAAAGAAGCAAACAATAAATTAAAAGGCAGTGGTTATTCGTCCAACAAAATCTATTTATTATATTTCTAATTATTGTCAGAACAACACAACACCATGCATATTATTATGCATGGTGGTTATTCTTCCAACAAAATCTGTTGTTCTTTTAAAACAGTATCTTATATCATGGTTTGAGAGTAATTTTAAGAACAACAATGTCGGAACTTTAACCACGGCAAAATTAAAAACACATCACCGGTCATCATATGATGAACTATATATCATAATATCATAGATATATAATATTATATATATATAATCTATATACCGGGTGCGCCAAAAAACGCAGAACATCTTTGACAAGCTAGCAAAAATCGTCTTCTGCACAGATTACAGTGATTATATGTATATATATTATATATACCAGGTGCACCAAAATATAAGGCATGATAGAAAAAGTTGAAGGTAGTGAAAACTACAATTTGCTAATAATTATATTTTTATATCAAACAACTATAGTATTTAAAATTTGTGACAAGAAGCTTTTACATTTTTTCTGAAATCAACCTAATGGACTTAGTTAAAATTTAACAATGAAGATCTTATGAAATATTTTTCTTAGGGTTCAGGTGTCATCAAGGCAGGTTTTGCTGGAGACCAAGTTCCAAAATGTCATTTTCCCAGCTTGTAAGTTTTACCTTTAAACTGTTTTTGAAAGGCGTATTTGATCAATTTTAATATTTTGTCCAGCTTTTGCTAAGTACAGCAAGAACCCACCAATAAGAAACAGGTTTTTGAAAATCAGCCTGTCTGATCTCTTAATCATCATCAATCATCATCATCAATTTAAAGTCCATATTATTAATCCATGCAGGCATGGGTAGGACTGTTCATGTAATTGCAGATCTCCACTCTGGACGATTCTGCGCAAGCTCTTATTTGATTCCTTTATCGCGTAGGTCTTCATTAATCACCTCCCCCCAGGTTTTGTGAGGTCTACCTGGCCTTCTCTTACCACCGATCTCGAGATCTTGAACTTTCTGCAGCCAGCTGTCAATATCCCTCCTTTCAACATGACCAAACCACCTCAGTCGTCTTTGACACATTACC
>JAYJMH010065902.1:0-11677 GCA_036873815.1 Phacellophora camtschatica | reverse complement strand
GAGAGTGTTATTTTGTTCTCAAGAGATAATCGCTTTGAAACTAGTGTGTAAATTTCACTATTGTTACAAAATTCACCTGAGTTTATATACTTACAAATTTATTATTGTTAATTGTTACTGTAGGTTACCAGGCTGTTTTTAAAAATTTACTTAAAATCAAAAGTATTTACCTTGTTGAGAGGTCCAGAACTTTTTGAAAATCATCTGGAAATTCACAAACTGCTATTATGGCACAGACTTCAGCCTGTTTAAATAATTAGAAACACTAAAACTAACATATAGTTTGCTGGGTAGACAAAAAATGTATTTCCACTTTATGGGTTACATATTTAAGCTCAAAATCTTCAAGGCTGCAGATCTCAAATTGTACTCAAAGTTTTGTCAGAGGTCCTATCCTTGTCCAATAGACAAATTTTCATATCTCATATCCTTGTCCAATAGACAAATTTTCAATATAACAGTCACAACTGTGAGAAGTAGACAAACATTTATCATCAACACTTTGCTCATAAATTTGTTGGGTTGCTTATTCTCTGCACTTCTCCTGAACTACTGACAAAAAATTTTATTTTTGTATTCTATAATTTTGAGTATTTTTGATTAAGTTCAAAATTTAAAATTATTCAAAAACCATATTTTTGTTATATTTCATGAGAAAAGAAACACTGTTTATATTCAAAAATTTTCATACAGTACATTTTTATGCAAAGTGTTGGCCATGACTTAATTTTTAAGGAAATCGTTTCTGAACAACAAAGAAATATTGGGTAAGACAGGATTGTTTAGTGTAGAGAGCAACAAAAACCTGGCTTGCACCATTGCTGTACCATTTGGCATAGCAGATATTCACCCGCCATAAACTATTTATAAATTTTTTGTAAAAATCTTTCTAGTATGTTTAATCCAGTACATACTCAATGATAAAAGACTTTTAAAATAAATAATAATCAACAAACAACACATGCCCTATATTTCTATGCAATTTAATTCTAAATTTTGTTGTTGCAATATGTTGCTACACCAATGGTGTAGGCCACATTTTGTTGTTACTCTTTTCAGCTCAACAGCAAGAAAACCCCAAGCCACAAACTGATGCAATGAGGAGATTCCTGATTCAAAGTTAATAATGTGTTGTAAAATTTACCTTTCTAGCATCCTCAAGAAGAGTTTCTCTGTCCTAAAAATAAAATAAATCCATTCTGGTCAACACTTTTAATGTGTTTAAATTTAGTATGTTTTTCCACATGTTTGTTTTTGAAACAAATAAAATATCAGGAAAGAAGTGAGAGCTACAAACAATGTGAAGGATGGGAATTTCATCACCTTTACAGATGTTCCTAAATGGGACACAATTCATCAAATTTTATTGTGGCCATCTACAGTATCAATAATGTGCATTTTCTAAAACACAAAATTTAGATATCTCTGAGTATTCTAATCAAGCAAATTGCACTTTATTCTTTCACTCTGAAGAATTAATTTTAGTGGCCTATTTCAGATTGAATTTATCTGTCATTAAAATTTGTTGCATGTCTAAATATTTATCAGTAAGACAATGGGGCTATTGTTTTATTTTCTTTGAAGAATTGTCTGGCTAAAACCATGGCTAAAATGTGCAGAGGGTCTCTCCCTGCACAAGACAAATTTTCCAATCTGGGATCTATTATTTGGAGGCCAGGTGAAACAAATGAGCTGATTCTGCTCAATGATCATGAAAGGTGAAATGTGACAATTTGACCATTCTTTAGTATATATAATTATATATATATATATATGTTTCAAACACGGAATTTTAGAGGGGTTACTAAGACAGTAAATTCTAACAAGGGGGTAGGATTTTAAGCAAAAATCTGTAATGTTGAGTTTGACATTTAAAATTGTCCTTGATATGATGGGTGTTTTAGAATTAAACACAACATTAATGTTGGGTAATAGGGTATACACCCCCTGTCCTGTGGGACTGGTGGAGAAGGATTTCCATTTATTTTTAATTTCTAAAGGGATGAACAAAGTCACCTGCTGATGAACTGTGATCATTGAATAAAACCATTGCCCTTGGTAAAACTTAATGATGGTTTTGATATCAAAACGTTTTTAGAGAGGTAGCACCATCAGGCATCATTTCATTTTAAAATCAATTAAAGTTTAAGGTGTAATGAGGTCTGAATAGATATTCGTGTTTGGTGAGCACTTTTTTCAAAAAGGAAATACAACTTTCACACTCTGAAATTTCACACTCTGGTCTGCACAAAGTCAAATAAATGTAGACTAGTCTATCTAGTCTAGTATATATGTAGAAGGTGTAAACCACACACACCGTCTCACACCCCCTCTGAGACAAGCCTGATTGATGATAACTAAAAGCTGGAAACAAACGTGTCTCCCTCGCTCTCCTATGCTTGCCATGCAAACTACCTTTACCTAAATTTTACCAATAAGTAAATGTAACTAGAAAATACGAAATAATACATCTAGAATTTATTTACCTGATCAAATTCTTCAGCAGTTATATGGCAATGAGCGTCAATCATTTTGAGAGAACTGAAATGTGGGAGATGACAAAACAACAACAACTTGACAACAACAACAACCGTTCATTTTGATTTTTTGATGTTTTTTGACAAACAACATTTTATTTTAAAGTTATGGCTTCGAACGAAGAAGAGGGCGAATATGATTATATGTCAGATGCTTTTTTGAAAGAAACAGAAGAAACAAAACCAGGGCTGCTCGCTAGAAAGTTGCCACCAGCACAAGTGAAAAAGTTCAAAAATGAAATTAGAATAAAAGAAGTAAATAAAAAACACAAGGAAAAATACAGACCTGTGAAGGAGATCGAGCAGGAAAAGAGAAATGAAAAGCTACACACCGCATTAGACAGTTCAAATAAAGGTTTTGCAATGCTAGCTAAAATGGGATTTAAAGAAGGGACTGGTCTTGGGAAGCACGGTAAATAAAAGCCTTTAAATCGAGCAACTTGAAATACAACACAACGTCACAGTGTTCCAAAAAATAAATGCAACGGACCAAAATACTTTGAATGATTGGGCCAGACATCAAATCAAACAACACACACTAGGCCAGATTG
Source organism: Phacellophora camtschatica (assembly GCA_036873815.1). NCBI lineage: Eukaryota > Metazoa > Cnidaria > Scyphozoa > Semaeostomeae > Ulmaridae > Phacellophora > Phacellophora camtschatica. The sequence goes on along the minus strand of JAYJMH010065902.1, from coordinate 8,589 downwards.
GAAAACATGCTTAGAAACAATAAGTAATTTAATAAAACAATGGAAAGGTGCAAGTGTAGTAACTAAGATTGTAAGCAAGTTTTCTGACACCAGGCACGCAGGAATTGAAAAAAATAATAAACAAGTGAACATAGCAATAGAAATGAGGAAAAGAAAGGAGAGGATTTTTAAATGAGAAAGAATAGCAATAACAGTTTGAAATAAAGTAGGAACAGAATGTTTTGCGTCTCACACTCATCATTTTGAATCAGTCTATCATGGTCTGGGGGGAGTTCCTTATGGCGTATTATTTGAGGATTCAGTGCCTTTAAAATCCATGTTCTTTCAATAATAATAATTTGTTATAATCTTGAGGGTTTTTAATAAGTTTATTCAAGAAACTTTTTGACAGAACCTTCTCAATAGCTTCTCAGTAGATGGAAGGTAGAGAGTAATTGGTAGAAGACTTCATGCTCTTAGTTCACTTTGCTTTAATTTTACTTTGCCAGAAATGTATTTTTAATAGTTCTCTGGGGGGGGCCTCTAATAGCACTGTGTGCCTGTGCGGCTCTTGGGGGTATGTAATAGACTGTTTTCTTCTCCAAGAGGCATGCATTCTTCAAGTATGTATTTTTATGTTGTATGTGCATGGTAATTCTCATTGAAAGTTTGTTTTAGGTACTGGAAGATCAGAGCCAATTCAAGTGGAGATAAAATCTGGTGAGAAGATCATATTTATATGATGTAAGAATCTTTTTAAGAATTCTTACAACTGGTAACATTTTTATAAAAATAAACAAGCTGCATTTAAACTTTCCTGGCACGTCTGTAATACAAACTGATTGCCAGGATATGCCAGGTTTCTCATTAGCTCATGACTGATGACTATAAACTTGCAAGTATGAATAACAAACAGTGTCTTCAATTTAAAGAACCTTTTGATGTGAACATTTTGTGAAGTTTCAAAAGCTTTTACTTTAATTCACATAAAAGCTCATTGTTTTAGATAGAGGTGGCCTTGGGCATGAGGCAATGCTTAAAAGGAGGAAAGACATGCAAACCACTCTTTTACAACATGCAACCAAGAGGAAAAGACAATTGGAAGAAACTCTTAGAGGAAACTTCAAGGACAGAATGAAAGAGAAATTCATGGATAGGCAAATAACAAATGATCTCAGAAAAGCACAAAAAGCTTGCGAACAATTAGACAATGCTAAGGTGAATCTCATTTTCCTTTCATTGTTGAATTTTACTGCATTGTTTGAGATTTCGAGATCATACCATACTTATGTCCAGATTTTTGGTAAGAATTGTAATATTTATGTTATGTTTATTTTATTTACTTTTTGCAATTTTCTCACTACTTTATTCATAGACTTTAGACCCATTAGAAAAGTGGTTTTGGCCTGAAGTTGAGATCAATGTGGACAGTTCAGATGAAGAAAAATCAATACCAGATGTTGATGAGATTGAGGCAAGTTTTCTGCAAAATCTGTGTACAAAATTTTTCATGGAATTTCACATCATTTTTTAGAATTGGAAAATCATGACATAAATAATAATACAAATTTTTATTAAGTTACGAGTTTCCTGAGATGTTTTTAAAAAAGTGGAGTTTGTTAGATTCAAGCGTTCTTAGTTTAACAGTTCTTTATTTTTTGGTAATTTTAGATGCTAGTTTCTTATTAACAGGTTTCTCATTTTTTTTAATGTGTATTCATTCAAACCTCAAAGGCTGGTATTTCTTTTAAATTGTTATCATGTAACCTACATTTATGCATGTTTCTCAACATTATCTTTCCACAGGATTCAGAAAAATTGGATAAAATCACTGATTACCTCCGAGTTGTCCATCTCTATTGCATATGGTGTGGAACAACATACCAAGGTAACCTTACTATCTGTGCTGAAAGTGTATTATTTATTCAAACCAATCCCCTGCCTTGCTTGTCACATGATTCATATTTAAAGCATTTGTTATTTTCATTGTATTATTTTTCTCCTTATGCTTTCTCCTTTTAGACGAGGACGATTTGAACGGCAATTGCCCTGGAAACTCATTTGAAAGCCATAACGACTGATTTTGTGAAGCCAAACCACGCCATAAGCACAGGCATGACACAAGGGAATGTTCACGCCAACAAGAAGTGCTCGTCGGCTGTGTCAAATGCAGCACAAGCCAAAGTGAAAACATATCTGTCTAATGTCGACATCAACGATTCGCCTTGCAGTGCAGGAAAATATCCGATAAAGCAGTGGTCAGCAGTTCTTAAAAGAGTGATGCAAAGAACTTAGTAATGATGTTGGAATGAATAAGCATCAGAGACTAGATGCATTTTGCATCAACAGAGGCAAATTTTGTAACAATAGTGAAACTGACACACTGGTTTCAAATCGATTATCTCTCGAGAACAAAGCAAAACTCTCTTAACTGGAAAACGAAAACAAATAATTCTGCCAAGGAGATATTTTCATTTTCCAGTTTGGCTTTATTCTTGAAGGATAATCGCTTTGAAACCAGTGTGTCAATTTTACTATTGCTACAAAATTAGCCTCAGCTTCTTGCATCAACAGCAAGTCTATGTTGATGTAAAAGTAAAATTTGTTTGAAGATCTCGATTGCAAATTAACTGAAGACTTCTTACAGCATGCTATACTTGTGTATTCATTGTTGCACACTTTCCTCGTGTCGATCCTACTCCGTGGATGTTTTGAAACAACCTTTAATAATAATAGAACATACAACACGTCCCCACAATTAAGAAATTTGCAGTGTATAGATCAGGCTGTCTCATGATAGGCGAGAAATATTTTCTTTCAAGTCATTTTAGTACTACCCTAAACGTGGTAATTGCAAAATAATCGAGATCATTGCAAACAACGAAATGGGACTTTGCATATCACTGTGAACCTGGAATAAGGACAAATTTATCAAACGTAAAGAGGTATTAATGCCGTGAAAATCTCAATTGCAGTACCATACTGTTCTAATTGCAGTTGCAGTACCAAAAACGTGTGACAAGATTGCATTGATCGCGTCATTCTTGCATCGAATATTTTTGATTTTTCAATCCAAAATATAATTGAGCCACTTTTTTATGGTTAACTTAAATGTTATTAATTTGCTTGTCATTACTGATGTCTCGAGTGTTTAATTACATGCTTTAAAATTGTCCAAAACTTGCCATTGCGCCTAACTAGGGCTTTGACTGTAAACGACACAGCTAACTGTAAACGAGAAAATGGTTTTAATTTTAGATGCGTAAGACATATTATAAATATACAAAATTAAACAAGTGTATTGAAAAACTGATCACCAAGAAAGATTGAAATTAAGATTCATTTTCCATTAATCTTTTTTAAATGTTCTAACCAACCATGTTCATCATTTTGCTCATATTACTGATTAATAAATCAAAGTATTCAACGCTGGTAGCAATCAACACCTGGTATGTTTCCATCTCCAATGAAATATTTCAAAAAAATCAAAGCTCGTGTTTTATTTATTACCGAAACAAATTGTCAATTTTCAGTGCAAAGTGCGAGGTTTCAACTTGAAGTTTGGCAAACAAAGTAACACCAAACTATAACTTGAAGCAGTTTATATCAAATTGATACAGAAACAGAATTATAAAAACTAAAGCTCGGTCAGAGCAGCTTTGCAGACGTCAGCACATTTTTTGAGCCACTCGGTATTAAAATATAAAACGTTATCGATACCATTGAATAAAGGTCTGCTCTTTAACTTTAACATCAAATCAACTTCAACAAGATTTGATAAAAAGTGAATGGTCGAAACGTCGTGCAATTTATTTGTATCAGATTGTATCAATACAGTTGACATCCGCTATCGCCAACACTTACTGGTAATTTAAATTTGTTCGAGATTGAGTAACTTTGAATTAACGGGCAGTTTTTCAGGAGAAAGCCCAGCGAGGGGAAATGAAAATATGTTTAAAATAGCGAAATGCGAATATGTTAATAGATAACGTAATAATACGATTAGGCTTCTCTCTCGAATAAATCTCCCCCCCCCCCTTATTTTGTCAAAACAGAAAATAATCTTTTTACATCATACTCTGCACCTTTTTAGACAATACTCGTGCTTGTTTAGATAATACTCTCAGGGAAGCTGATTTTTTAATAAGCCCCCCTCTCGAGTAAGCCCCCTATCGAAGGTCGAATTTTGAATAAGCCTCCCCCCGGGGGCTTAATCGAATTATCACGGTACACCTCATTTGGTAGATGTGGTGTAGTAAATACGTAATTTTATGAAACCCAACTCTTCTGACCTGCAGAGACAACCGAAACAATGAATAAATAAAGCATGTTTGATGTAGCAACATGTAAATTATCAACATATAAATCTAAGTAATTACTAACTCATTATCCTATAATATAATACAGCAAAACGTTACCCAGTGTGACGTAAGCTAAATACGCTTGCAACAAAAACTCACGACAAAAAACAACACTCGTTCAGCCAATCTGCCTTTGGTTCTTATGCCTTGTATCTTGTATCTGATTTCGAATATTTAGGATATATCCAAGCTCTAAGTAGCATAAACTTAATCGATCAACATACAGTGATGATAAAAACAATGATGACAACACATAGCAATTATCTAATAAAAGCTAATGCTTTTTCCTTTCTCCGAGAGAAATATCCCCTCGGCATTAGTTTCTGACAGTTCTGATATGCAATAAAATTGATTACAAGAAAATGTTTAAGAAACTCAGAACATTTTATTGATGTTGAAGGTCGAATAACTTGTAAAATTTTCTAAAAGTTCTTGTAAAAAAGTTCTTTTACAAGACAAGAACAATATTAGTTTTCTTGTCATCATTGCTTTAAGGAAAAATTTCTCCAAGTCTGTTCACAATAATGTGAATTGGGTGTAATGTTTTTCTACATTTAGAATTAGATATTTCATATGCCATTTCATAAAGGTGATTTTCTTAATGAAATTAATCCAGGCAGTTCAAAAACATGCAACTCGTATCACCAATGTTTTACAAACAAAAAAGGATAAAATAAGACACTGAACAAATAAACATAAGAATCTGTCTACCTACCACACATAATAACGCGAAAGAAAACATCTAAATATAATATAATTAAGGAATCTGCACTGTAGAAATGCTCTCCAAGCAAAAAGATGTGATTCCTAAAGAAAAAGCTTACTGATAATGAAGTTGCTCGTCCAGCAAGTCTACAAATATGTCGCCACATATTACATCTAATACTGATGTACGAACTAAAGAATGTTGCATTCTGAAAATATGGATAGAAATGCAATGCAGTGCAGTTGAGAGACCATTAATTTAGTCCAAACACAAAATTTATCAAATATTATACCCTCTTCCCTTTGTGTAATCCTGCCTCACAAGAAAACCAAACAGCAACTTACTCAAATGGCAGTCCTGAGTGATAAACATGACACGTGCAATGCACGCAACATGGAGCAAGAGGAATTAAGAATAGAAACAGAAAAGAGGCAAGCATGGAAGAAAAGAATATAAGACAAGAGCATGACTTATGAAAATGACGATACTTTGTGTCCACTACTTCATTTTGACAAAGACAAAACATACCGGTCAAATGGTCGTCTTTTTGCTCAAATCTCCCAACATATATGTCTGTTTTTGGCATTAATTCCTGTTTTTGGGATGAAACCATAAACAAACAATGTTGTGGAGGAGGTGTTTTATTTTCCAGTTGAGAGTTTCGCTTTGTTCTCGAGGGATAATTGCTTTGAAACTAGTGTTTCAATTTCACTATTGTTACAAAATTTGCCTCTGTTTCTACGTGAATAATCAGCAACCTCAATACTGCGAGCTCCGCTGATGGTAAACGATTAATCACTGCATGCACAACCAGTTCAGTTGGTTTTCACAAGTGGTTATATTAAAAACCGTTGGATGTTCGAGTCAGCGACTCTCTTAAAAATAATTAGACGGACGCAACCGCTCAAAAAATAAATTTAATGTAAGATATCTTACATACAACCCACAATATGCCACACCTGTGATTTCTTTATAGTTCTTGAAAACCGTTATCTATACTTTTTTGTTTTTTTGTCTCTCAAATAAAATCTTCGTCTTTTTCAAAAACGTAATTCTACCTATACGCAAACAGAAATAGCCTAACTTACGTCTTTAGTTCTGAATGTAAGTTTAGTGTTCGATGATGTATATCTCTCTGTGAATTTCAATGATATTTCAGTGCATTATAGTATCTCTTTGCTTTCTTTGGGTGTACGCGAGTGCCTTGAACGTGATGAGCCCTAAAAACGAATTACAGTTGTATCAAAATTAAAAACATATGAATAATTAAAAACACGTATATTTGCATTAAACGTTTCTTTCTTTAATACTCCAAGTAGCAAAATCCATTTTTTTTTTGCCGCCATTATGAGAGTTTATGGATTTTTTGAGATGTTCCATTTTTGATCTTTGAAGCAAACATTTTAAATTTCAAATTTGTTGGGGCTTTAGCTGTAAAATGACATTGACACAAAAGTTTGTAGATATAAATAATTTTTGCGGTGATAGCTTTTGTAAATTACAATTCTGGTATAAATGCAAAAATTATAAAATGATGCAGCATCTCAAAACTTGATATTGCTTTCCTTGATAAGAAAAGGTGTGTTGATCCTGTGTTGAATAGTCTTAGTTGATTTAGCAAACTGCAATAAACTGCGGAAGTTAAATTCAGTCATCCACTTTGGTAAAATACAAAATTTCTGCAATGACCATAAAGATTATAAACCCTTTTGATTAATCCTCTTGATAAACTCATGAAAGGTAGACAAGAAACTACAAAAAAGGAGCACGTATACTCATTAGAAATAAGAAGAGTAACTTCCTAAGTTCTGAATAAATTGAGATATCTTGGAGCTCATTTTCAAGGTCAAACATTAGAAATTGTTCAAGATACTTTTAAAATACTTCTGAAATCACAACTACTTCAATTTCGAGTATAGTATTTGGCATGTTCTGGGTATGGGACCGATGGTGTGGGAGCACGTGAGCGCCACTCCCAGGAAAGTTTCTGCTATATATTTTTGCACCAGGAAGATTTTTTGACAATGTAAAGTTTTTCATAAAGTTTAATAAAAAAGGTAAATCCTGAAGCAAAATGTGTTTAATTTTAAAATCAAAGTGTACATGCAACCGTCATTTTAACAATTTATACATAAATTCAGGAATCATGTATATAGTATGTAAAAGATTTATCTGATACTGCTCACAGTGAGGGGAATCTGGGAATTTTGGGGAAAATTAGCAGGAACTTTTCGCCAAAGAATTGAATGATCCGAGGAACAAACTTTTGTGAGCCTGTGCGGGTACCGCGAATATAAATAGAAGCTTTGGTCTTAAAACACAGTTTCTATGTAACGAAATTTCAGATTAGGACGACAACAAATTACATCCCTCAAAACATTTGCCGGTATCTGAACGATTTAGTCAATTAAATAAAACCTGTGAGGTTACAAAATCTTGTCAAATTACACTTAAAAAGTCAGAGTTGCTTCTTGGTAGCTAAAAATTCAGTTTCAAATAAAAAGGTAATAATAATTCGATGCCAAAGTACATTTTTGAGAGAGATGTAGGTACACTGCAACATGCTACAAATACGCAGAGGGGCTGCACTAAGCACGTGAAAACATTACAAAAGTTATATGTTTGAATTAAGTATAAAGAAAACGTTATAAAAAAATAAGAACATGAAAGTAATGATGCATTAATCTTGAATTAAATTGAAAGAAAAAGCCATAAATATGCACTGCACAACATAAGCCAATAATTGTGTTTCATCGCAAAGAGCCATGTTTGCTGCCATATGCGACAATGTTCGCCATTGCGGTGCGAAATATGAGCAGGAACGTCTCATGATCAAATAGAAGCGGTGTCGTTTAAATATTTATAAATTACTATCAGCAGGAGGAAGTCGATGGCTTTAAGATAATTTCAAAATCTTCAAAAAAAATTAGTGCATTTTATAACAAATTAAATTTTAATTTTTACGCTACTAAATATAAATTTTGATTTTATTTTCCTTCATTAAGTGATTCCAAGCACATTTTAATTTCGCTATTAGATTTAATAAATACCGTGTGGCCCCGAAAATACCGCCACAATTGCAAGGTTACTATGGATGAACTTCGCCTTTGATAATTTTGTTCTTAGTTGACGTTGATGTAATGGACTTCAACTCAACGGTTGATGCCTTGTTTGCAAAAATCTACAAAGTAATCTTTAAGCTAACACTAAAGGAAAGCCACCTTTAATAGCTCTCTTAGAGTCATAATGTAGTATTTTCAGCAAACTGCAGCAGCAGAAACTCTCTACTTTTGGTTTCATTTAGTATAACAGTATATCAGTGATTATTGGATAGATTTTGGCAAACAAGGAGTAGATTCTCAACTGAGTGTAAGCAGGCATCTTTCCTTGGCTGTTTTAAATAATCGATTTAACTGTTTGGGTTTTTACTTATTCATATTTCTTATCCATTGATTTTTATACTTAATATTGTAACATTCATTTTTAACATTATTTTTAATATACTCCAAATTGTAAACATATATTAATTGTAAATTTATGTTA
>JAYJMH010065891.1:0-11677 GCA_036873815.1 Phacellophora camtschatica | reverse complement strand
GGAGGGCCCCTTGAAAATCAGCATTTGCTGAAGGGTTACCCTCCTTAAAGAATTTAAATGAAATGAAAAAAAAAAAAAAAATCATCATGAATCTTTTTACTCCCGGATTTCAATCCAATTAACAGGCAAATCATAGCTTAGTTTCATTTTGCAGGGGGTAGCACATACAAACCAATTACAAATTCAAAAGATAAAGTCACGTTAGAATGAAATTGATATAATGTTCTGTCTGCAATTACCTCCTGAAAATACACTGTTTTACGTTGTTTATCAATGGGCCATAATGGCCCTTCCCGGGCTGAAAGCTGTTTGTCACGCGCCTTAAGCCGGATTCACGTTCCAAAATGGCTTACAAATAAATCAATTTTCAAAACGCATGCAATACATTTACGTGATGATGACATAAAATGCTGTTTTGAGATATATGACAAGTCGTCAATTAAGCAATAAGAATATTTCATTAAAAATGCAAAAAAAAGAACGATAAAAACCTCGCTGAGCCTCTGCTATGCGGAGAGCAACTGCGACTAGATGACGCTCGCAGCGATGTGAAGACCTCCTCAATTTCATGATCATCGACACTAAAATCTGTGTCCGACATCGCGCTGTCTGTTTCCTCTTGCCTCGAAGACGCTCCATTTTGATACGTGTCATTGCGTAAAAGCGGTTGACGCAATCTTATGTCTGTTCTCGTGACCCATTTGGAAATTCCCTTCGACTCGTCATTTTCAAAAACTTGCACTAAATATTGAAGCGGTTTTTCCTTTATATCAATGACATTTACGATTGTGAAAGAATCTTCGTCTTTATTCAGTCTGGCGCATACTTGACTTCCTTTCGTTACAGCCTCGGGCGGCGGGGTGATGTCTGGTATTATGTTCAAAACAGTGTCGTTTAAATTGAAATAGTAAGTGACTTGAGCGTCGTCGTCAAAATTGACTCCTACTTCGCCAAATGATCGACAGATCTTCACCGTTCCCGGTTTGAAAATCTGTTTGCACCTTCCCAAAACCTGTGTGGACAACAAAGAGTCGACCGTTATGCCGTGGTATGTTCTCTTTTCGTTTGACGGCGATGTTGAATCTTCTGAGTCAAGTTTTCTCTTTGTCAATCGCTTCATTTTCTGTGAAAAGACAAAATGAAAAATAAAATTGAGTGATCAACCAAAAATTAAATTAAAACAATATTTAGTCAAATTTACAATGATGCATACTTCTTGGACCTTGCCTCGTGCCGATTCACTTGTTCTAAAAACCCCTAAAACATGATTAAACTTGTCAAAAATTTCCACCTCTATATTACACAAAGAGAACTAAAGAACTAGACTTGGTTAGTTTGCTCCCAAACTATACGCTGACACAAACAACAACAAGTTAACAACGACATTAAAGAACGAACGTACAAGAAACCTATGTAGTGAGAGAACTGCACAAGTTTATTCAAAATGGTACCCAAAATATTTCGAAAGCCCAATCAACAAATTTGCAAAAAATTCATAAAACAGACCAGAGGCTTTAGCACTCTAAGGTTTGGCGGTAAGAAGCAAAATTCTCTTAAATCTATTCGTAGAGAAAATAGTGTTAACTTTGAGACAGTACAGGTTTCAATTCGGAGCAAGAAGCTGAAAGGGTTAGCCATAATACCGCAAGGAACAAAAGCATCAACATTAAATGTTTAGCTATCCTCGTTCTGACAATAAAAGTTCATATGTTTTAAGGATTTGGTACAGATGTTGAAAAAATTACTCAAAATGATACGGCTTGAAATATCCTAACTACCGCCTCCCATCAATAAATCATTCATGTCTTCAAGATATTATTCTCACAGCATTTATTTAAACTAACGTGGGTTGGCGTGTCTTGTCGTTATTATATGGTGTGTTTCGTTTGGTTCCTCTACTGTTAGCTAGAGGCTTGTTTAGTCTTTGACGTTGAAACAGCATAGTTTGTCATTTATTATTTAATAATTATGCAAGAAAAACTCTTCTTGAAACTTTTTTATTCTGATAAGAGGTTCGGCTGGATTCGTAGCTACTTCAACTCCCTTTCTCAATGACTTACGCTACACGAAGTATTAGCAGGAGTATGAAAACAGAAGATGCACGCATACTGCCCGTAATATGAAGAGAGATCTTTTATCAATGTAGCACAGGAAAATTGTTTATACTTCTGCGATATAAATTGACAACTTGAAGTTGTGAGCTCGTTTAGATTTTGACATCAGCAAATCACATTACAGAAATTGTTATTTATCAGATATTCGGGGATTGCGTGCCAGCGGACGTTAAGTCTTTATGATCTAGTGCCGATCCAAACATTATCCCTTGCTAAACGATATCACAACAGCCAAAAATCACACAATTCTGCATGCGGAGCTAGTAAATAGACTTTTAGCATTTCAAACGAATGATGAATTATTTAAGACCCCAAGGCAGGTTTCAATTCCAAGTTTTGTATGAAATCACTAATGTATAATTTGATAAGTGTGACGTAGCATGTGGCATGAAATAAAAATAATACCACAATCAATGCTGTTGACATCTGTCAAATGAATAACAAGCAAAGGTGTTACCTTTTTAGGAAGAAAATTTAATCTACTTCGCCTTAACACAAAATGATATCTAAAAAGCGAGCATGTTTCGTCTTTACGTCAGGTTTATGGTTTCTTTCAATGTGACGTAGTTCATTAAATAACAAGAGCCTTCCCAATATACTGTAAATCTCGTTGAAGACGTCGAGCTTTGAAAAACTAAATTCTAGCTCCAAATCCCTGGGATTACCAAAGTAGTCAGCTTATACAAGGATTCCAATTTGGCACTCTAGACAAGGGTCGACTCATATACAGGGTTAGAGCAGGCCCCCAGACGATTGTGGAAGGAGGGTGTCCCAAAAAATTGCCGAGTAGGCCGATAAATAGAAAGATCTACTTTTCCGACTGAAATACCAGACGAGGAATTGCTGAATAAACACCGTTTTACATTTCTAGGAGGTGTTAACCCCCCTCCCCCTTCAATGAGCCCTGCCAGGGGACAATTACACCGGGATTTACATACTTATTACGCGAGTCCCTGCGTTCCTTGAAGTTTCAGTCTCAGTTTACTTCACACAACGAAAATGAATATACGCCACAAAAATATTAAAATAAAAATTACAGTTACAAAAAAACAAGTATAAAAATAACGGGTTGGGCGTCACTTTCAGGGACTAATAATCAAACTTACGTAAAACAAGGACTGAAGATTTCTGCCTCAACTTTGTTTTTATAAGAATTTCTTTGGCGCCCCGCCCAAAAATATAAGCTTCGTATTCAACGCATGCGTTTAATGCTAGATCATGTTGAGGGATAAGGACAACACCATCCCTAGAAATATGACATTCGTTCTTAAAATACACATTTGACCATCACACGTCCTTATTGACATTTCAAACCTTTTGAAAAGCAAAACTTAGTTCCTTTGTTAATTATTAATTCGTTTTTTTATTTACTGGTTCCTCTTAAAAAATTCTTCTTATCGCTGAAAACCTTATTAATAATAGAGCACTCATTACTAGACAGCGTTTTTTCACCTTCACGTCCAAGCTTCTGGTTTTGGTCTCGTTTCAAGTTTAAATAACAACGCAGGGCTATAGCCCATTGGAACAGGTAATAAAAATGATAGGGAATGGTGTACGAGAGATGGTGTAAAACGAGGGTAATAAACGCTTAAAAATCATGTCGCCCACAGAACCGTTTTCCTTCCTAACGGCCGTGCACCGGTAACTAATAATATAATTCAACAGACCAAACAGAACTACTATAAAATGCCGTTAAAAACAGCCCCTTCATTTGCCCCTTAAAATCTTTAAAATAATTTAACAGTAAAATAACAGCTGATGAATAATATAAAAATAAAATAACAGCTGATGGCATGGAAGATGTTAACATTGATATCAAAAACTAGCAATAACAATAGCGCTTCTTGTGTTTTAAACAATTTAACTGAAGATATTCAAAGCTAAAAGCAATCAACTTTATTAACACAACCCAATTTCTATGTTTCCGCTTTTCGATAAGACATGACCATGTATAAACGGAGATAACGAATACAACCATTCGCGGCTTTCTAAGTCCGCGGTTATCTTTGTCCACGCTTTAAAACTTACCACGGAGGAAAATCTGAAATAAGGAAATCCATTTCGCGGACAAAATCGGTTAACACCATTCCTTCCGTAGTCCTTTAAAACTTGACTTGGCCAACTCTGTTTGCGAAAACCTTGTCCGCTTATCATTTTAAACTATACAAAATTCTAAAAAGCGGACAAAAACAGCGGGATGTTATGCAAATAAAAATGCTTTAATCTCAGCACGAATGCTCAAACCAAAAGGCCAACGTAAACAGTACAGAATTGAATGAACAAAAACTTGAAGAATAAATTTCATCCCATTTGAATTTTCTGATCACATTTAATTTCAAAACTTGCCAAACATTTAATTATGATGCAATTAAAAATATTGAGAAATTGAAAGTTATAGTCTCAAATGTTTTCAAACAAACAATTAAAATTTTCATTTTTTTTATATGTTTTATACGAAAAAAATGGTTATTATTTAAAGGCTTGATTTTTAATGTTCAATATTCTGAGGTTGCAAGTTTATTGCTGTTTCTAATTTGCAAAAATTACTGAGCACCTGAAAAGAATTGATATTTAGAAGTGGATGTGTGGAGCCCATGAGTATGAGCTTGGAGGCTAAAGGTTCTCAAAAATTAGAAAAATGTCCATGGTCTAGTTCTTCAATATTGCATACAAAAAGAGTGCTTTGCCTCCCCAAATCTAATCACACAACCTTTTCATGACTGATTAAAAGTCTAGGTGTAAATTTTAATTTCAGCTTCTTGTTCCAAATTTCTGAAATATCTAAAGTCATAACTGATTTGTTCTTGAATGTAAGCAAGATATCTTTCAAGCTCATATAAAATAAAAATGTTAAAATCTAGTACTAGATTAAAGGAAATTAGTATTTCAAAATATTATTCTTTTCATAGCAAGTTTCTGTTGTTGCTGTTTTTGCTTTTGCTTCATGTTAAATATGGTCTCCAGCAGTTCTTGGAATTATAATTTTCTCATTTTATAATTAAATCCGATCATTTCTTTTAAATAAAAGATAAAATAATAATAATTAGTGATAATAACCAAGTACACAACATACCATTTGGTAATCTTTCCTTGCTGCTGTTGATGAAGCCAAAAGGCAAAATCAAAGCTGCATTAGAGTATGATTTTAATTAGATTCCTATGAAACAAGAGCTGGTGAAAAATCACCTCATCCATTGATACAACACCTGCAAAGTTGAAAGAAACACACATAAATATACATCAAAATGTTTTCAACAAAATAATTATATATGATGTATTATTCATCGGTATGGCATTTCTGGTAGCATTGTTTTTGGTGTGCTGCTTTCTTAAAAATCATGATAACAAGCCACCAATACACAAATTCAATACATATACCAGCTGAAAAGTATCATCTTTGTTTCTTTATGAACAAAAAACAATATGATTCATAATAAGCCTTTTGTGAAGCAAAGAACCTTTTGCACAAATATCACAATCAATTTCATTAGCAAAATCAATGTCTATCATCATACAAATTCTTCCATTGTAATCGTAATACCAATTATCAAAACAGGTTCAGGACAACTACATAAAAAAATTGTCAAAAATCAAACAACATAAGAAAATGTCAGTATATTTGCCTTACTGGCTCCTATCTCAATGTTTAATATTTCATATTTTCACTATATTAAAATGTTATTAATATTTTAACCCACTAGTTGGTAAAATCTATTAATATTTACTTTACTAGAAACCTGCTACCATAATAAAAAATTAGAAAGATCACATAGTAAGCATACTGTATGTGCAACTGCAAATTAGGCATATGTTCAACTGCATGTAGGGAAATGATATATCTCACTCTTTTTTATGCATCAATGGCTCCATATTTACCCCTGTCATTCATTATTTTAATTTTAAATTCTTCAACTACAGGATGCATAGCCTTAAAGTGCTGGTTTTCATGGGGGCCCTGCCATGAAATACAAATTAAACTAAACTAAACATTAAAAGTAATATGTAATTTAAAAAACTAAAATTTAAAAACCCCAATTCATCAAAAGACTATTTACAAATGACTTGATGTTCATATGGAAGTGATATAGCCCTTGATATGCACAGGCCCTATTTAAATTAAAAAATTAAAATAGCTTTGAGGCAAAGTAAATAATTTTCTTGCAGCCAAGGATGCCTTTACCCATGGTCCAGTACTGGGCTTGGGGGCAGAACCTTCTAAAAATATGATTTGGAAATTAAATGTGCCTCTAGATACATTTTCAAATTGTCTAAACATGTTGCTGCAAATGACTGAACATTATAAGAAACAGTCTTCTATTTTGTATTAGGACCCCATTCAAAATTACTGCAGCAGCCCTTCTTGTAGCTAAAGAAAGGAATGATAGGTTTTGACCAAATTAAACTTTCTTGTTCCTAATTTAGCCTTTATATAGCAAACCTAATTTTTTTTCAACCTAAGTTGGATGCTTTTCATATTTTTATAAATCAGAAAACTTTTACTCATACCCAGTATACTGTATACTGTACATAAGTTATCATGTACAGTAAATCATAAATTTTACTGAATAAATCTTAAAATCCCCATCAGAATCTCATCTTGAAATTTTAAAAAACTTCAAAACTTCATAACAATTTTTTCTCTCTTGCAATTCTTACATTGTGTATATAATTGTTATCACAATTACACAGTCAAGGAAAGAAAAATGTGATAGATTTTTTCTAATGAAACTGCAAACAAAATTCCAATAATCAATTTCTTATTTTATTAAATATATGCTATAACAGCAAAACATTTTACAGGCTGGTCAGTCTAGATGGCAAAATATGATACCATACAAATATAGTCTAAAATTCTGCTTCTCTGATATTAGCAGCCATTGCTTAAAGCCAGTTGCCACAAGGAAATTAAATAGCTCTACAATTTCAAAATCTAGTACTTCGTAACATCAAAATATTTTACAAGCTGATCTGAACAGCCTAGTTGCCAAAATAATCAATCAGTTGAGATTCAAAGTAAGACAAAAAACAGTTGACACCAGCAGATATCACCTAACATCAGGTGCCAAAGGAAATTAAATAGATATACAATTTCACTGGCTACTTAATCTAATCCATCCATGGGACCTGCTTGTCTAATTGAGGCATTGCTGAAATATTTATGCAGCTCAGAAAATCATTGACAATTATCTTCATAAATAATTGTTATTCGAACAAGAAAGTCATTCACAAAAAAACTAGCTCAAACAACAATTTAAACCAAGTTAAATGTTAATTAAGTTTAATTATATTGCTTTTTTTACAGGATTTTACACATAATGAAAAATTTGAACTTCTTTATTCATAAACTGCTCAATCTATGTTGAAACAAAATGTGTTTTCTGACATATCTTTTAATTCTCCAATTCAGGTGGAGTTTGTTTTCACTACAATTGTATTGTGATGATTAATATCTGGGGAAATGTTCCTTGGTACAAACATGCACACTATGCTGCCATGTTTTTGGAAAACAACAAGAACAATTTAATTTCAAAAGGAATACTCCCAAATAGAGGTGAACTGTAGTAAAAAAACAGGTTTTACATCTTCTCAGCAGGTTGGATAATTACCGTTTGCTGTTTACAGTTTGCTACTGTGTACAGTACCATTACCAAATTTAAAAAAATCTTTTAAAAGCATTTAGTTCCAGCAGAAGCAAAAAGAAGCAAATAATAAATAAAGTAATGTACAGTCTTTCATTTTATAAAATTTTGCGAATTTCATGAGTTGACATCTCTCCGTTTAGACATCCTTTCACTGTTTGTATCTATGATTACATTTAACATAACTAATTGCTGGCAGTGATTAACAATTGATGATTAAAAACCAATGCAAATAACTTTACAAACACCATTTCTCAGTGAACAACAGTGATCAGCGCGCAAATTAAGTTTATTTATTTCAGAAACCTCACTCAGCACCAAGTCAACCTGCCCTATTATTCAATCAACGTAGTTTGTTTCCATAAGAATTATTTCATTGCATTTACCTATTTCCCTGATCATCAAAGTTTATCAAATTATTTAAAATACCTCTCGCTTTAAAACTTTAAAAATAGGACCCGGACTATTTTGGTTCCTTCTTTCTTCATCTCAGATTTTCTAGATGATGAGACACTTATAAAACAGGTCACGATATGTGTTTCACAATTACAAAAACTCAAGCAGCCTAAACGAAACAACTATGTAAAATTAAACAAAACAACAAAATATTTTAAACATGAAAACTCAATAAACAAGTCCGAAAGTAAGGCTTACTCATATATTTGTTAACAAACAATGAATTTAAAAAAAAATTACTGAGTATTTAGGCCCGTTTCTCAGCTTTCCACAACAGAGCGCGGCAGCGGCCGCTGCCAGATAGCTTCACGCTAATTAACGTGGCAAATAAGTTTATCTTGATAGCTCACCTATCTTTTCAAGTGTTCATACCATTTTCGGCTCACTTCACGGCAAAAAAGATCCAATTTTTAACATAACCAATTGAAAATAACTGAATGAGCGTTATGTCCTTTCATTTGGTCACGTGTCAACGACCAACAGGTTACTTTATTGTTTTGTGAAGTGCTTTCAAGCCCTTTGGCCGTCCAAGAACGGCTTCTGCCTTGATAACTTACTTCATTCTTGTCATTCTCATTTCCATTGACAACAAAAGTCGAAAGTTCAATATTTCTGTGTGACTAGAAAAGATTTATGAGAAGTTCATTTTTCGAAATCTTCATCTTTTTCATTGATAATATTTTTAAAGTTCCCCCTCCAGCATCACTTCATTTGCTTATTCATGTCGCTTTGTATTTCATTTGCCCACAATCTTGGTTACATTAGAATTAGATGGATACAAGATTAGAGTCTTATCGAAACTAGCATTGTGATATTGAACTGTTGTAGTTATGTTACTAGAACCGTGGTATTAATTAGTCATTAGCTATTTTATATTACCAAATTTAAATAAAGGATTGAAAAAAAGACACAGATATTAGGCTGATTTTCAAAGGGCCTTCCCCCAAACTCTGAGTCAAACCTTTTTCCCCATTTGATTTTCTTCAAATTGCTATTTGAAGACTCGATAAATTATACTATTATCACGACTCTATGTATCCAATAAAAACTTGAGCCAATGACAAATTGCCTTTTACACGTTTTCTACTTTATATCTTTTTGGTTAAGCGTTTGAATTTGGTTAAGCGACTTCAAATTTTTTTCTCAACTTTCATCAAAAGCTCAAATTAAACCACGTGTTTCTGTGCAAAAATAAAATGTGGACTGTCTTCTCTTTGAGTTTTGGAAGGGGCAAGGGGGCCAAAAATTTAAAGCAAGACATCAAAGTCATCAAAAAGCATAAAAAATGTTTTGAAGGATTTTGAGCCACTAAATGTGTTTAATTGCTAACAAGAAAATGGTGCAACTTCACTGCCTTACCCCGTTTTGAATAAAATTTACAGTGAAGCACCTCAGCTGACCTCAAAGACTAAAAGAATCCGAAAAAGACTGTTCGTGGTTCGTGCAAACAACACATGTACCCGCACAGCAAGGATTGAATATTGGACTGGTTCCGTGTATGTCATGCGGGTTGTCGTGTTTTCATTCATCGCATTGTCTCTCTCACAAGACCTCAAAAGTTCATTGATGAAATAGTGTATCATCGCATCGGGGCTTAAGGCTACGGTAATGGGTGAAGGGAATTTCGTGCGAAAACTGTTGTGTGTGACAGTTCGTTTCTTTCAATTGTTGATCAATTATTAGCAAGTGGATTTGCCAGGGCATGCTCAGACCTCATCACCAATCACGTTTGACTTGCTCCATGTCTGTTTCGTTTCGTTAATCAATAAAAAATATGTTACTGCGGAGGAAAATACCCTGAGGAGTAATGACCTCGGGAATTTCCCTGCCGCAGTTACATATTTTTTCTGATTAACGATAACGAAAACGAAACGAAATAGACTTGGAGCAAGTCTACAAACAATCATGTCAAAATGCTCGTATTTGGCATACAATTACACATCTGATAAGGATTTATTCAAAAAGAAATGAAAACTAAATTTCCATGCATATTTATAGAAGCATAAATTTCTTTAAACAGTTGAGGATTTAAAAATGCGAAAATGACGTAAGATTCCTTACTTACACCTAAAATTAATAAAATGAAATATTTATGCACTGTTGTGAATTCCGGTAAATTTGCTCACGAAAATACCGATTCCCAGTTGCGATTTTGATCGAAATCCCCGTCCCGTTAAAAGTTTTTGTAAAAATGTTTCGCTTCCCGATAGTTTTTTTTCGCCAATTCCCGAATCCCTGTTGGACAAAATCACCATGTCCCGTGTCTCCGGGTAAAGCCCTTCGTACCCCTCCTAGAAGTTGATGGTAACCTTTCGTTTGCAGAATTGTCAAAAAATTTACTTTCAAACACACAATGAACTAAAATATCCCATTTCAAAAGAGTTATTCACATTTCACTCGTCATTGTAGGCACCTCTTTGGTATGTTGGACCTTCTACTGAATCCAAAAGAGTCTCAAGTTAAGTTTTGCTTTGGCTGATTTTCTGCCTTCGCTCTTTTGTTTGTTTGTTTTTTTTTTGTATTCTGCCTATTGACAGTCCTTCCTTTCTTCATAGCATTTTTTTAAGTCATTCTTTTCTGTTGGGTTGGAACTCCAAGAGCTCCGTACATTTGGCTTCCAACTCGCCCATCATTGAATTGAACAACTGCTGCAATTAGGGCAAGTTCTATCGTAATTGGCTGATGTTTTTTCCCTTGGGAGCCTTAGCCCAGACTCTAAAATTTAGGTTTTCTCCAAGAATGGGAGGTACTCAGGTAGCAAATTATTATGACGAACTGGTATCCATTCTTGAAATCCTACCAGTTGTACTCTTCAGAATTTTCTGGGCAATGCTTGTGTCTTTCATTGCCGTCGTCAAGCATGCCAGAGAATTGCCAATACCACTTTCTGCATTGAGCCCAAGGCTATGTATTTCTCTTCCTCTGATGCATTGTATGGTATACAGTTCCGTCTTAGTGCCTTGCCATAATACTATTGTATGTTTTTTATATTGCAATCCCTGCAATTTTTCTCTTTCTTCTTTCCTTTCTCTAGTTTGTCCTTTCTGTTTGTGGCTGCCCCTTCTGTTCCAGTGCCCTGCTTATCATTTTTGTTATTTTTTTTTACTTTTTTAACTCCGTTCTTCCGCTTGAATACTCTATGAAAACACCAAAGCAAGAGTTGGTCTATACTGCAATGCAAACAAGATGATGGCAAAACTGAGCACTTCGAAATCAAGGCAAGTGTACTGCAAGGCGACACTCTAGCACCATATCTTTTTTGCCATTGTACTAGACTACATCATGCGTAAAACCTACGAGGGTGAAGAGGAGGAACTGGGCTTTCAACTGCACAGGAGAAGAAGTCGGAGGAATCCAGCAATCACCATTACCGATTTAGACTTTGCGGACGATCTAGCAATACTAGCTGAGGAGATAGAACAAGCACAGGAGGTACTGAGCCGTCTAGAAAAGGAAGCAGAAGGAGTT
>JAYJMH010065880.1:0-11679 GCA_036873815.1 Phacellophora camtschatica | reverse complement strand
CATCAAAATCTAAAAATAGATTCAAATTAAATTTTGTTAGTGTCACATTGTGCCCCTGTGCTCCATTAATATGCTGAACAATTCTCAAACCGAAAGCACCCTTATAAGATCTCTACAAAGCAACATATAAATTTACAAGAGCAGTCTCTCAAAAACCCGTTGCCATGACAACTGTTTACATGTAAACATGTAAACATACACATTGCAACATCCGTAGATAATATTTAGGAAAAGTCAAAAAGTTTCATAAGCATTTGAAAGGCGCTTCTTTAGTTGTCTTAAAAGTAGGGGGGCTAAATTAGGGTCCAAATAGGGTTAAATATATGATTAAAGAATGTCAAGTCCAATAGATATGAGATATGGAGTTCAAGAATGATTGAATAAGAGATATGGGCTCCAAGAATTTTTAAAAAGTTTATTAGAGATACGAGACTGCTAGAATGGTTGGCATAGTCTATTTCCGTCTATGGTACACCAAAATAAGTTAGGGATTTTCCTCAGAAAAGATTTGAAATATTGGATGTCATGTCATTTAGTTTTGATTGAAAATTAACAGGAGAATTTGTTGAAAAACCAACATAAAGTCATACCCATTCTCAGGTAAAGGGAAGGAAAAAAGACACACATTCCGGCCACACGTCCCTATAACGAAAATGTTTTAAAGTGCCCCCTCCCCGGGTTAGGAATGGTTACCAAGAGGAGATTTAGGGGTTGTCTTTTAAGTGTTTTGTCTGCAATATTAGGGATATTTTTGTTAAAAGTGTTGGAATTTTAACGTTAACAAAATGTTAACACAAATTTTTGCTTTCAATTTTAAGGACACACGCGGAGAAAGATTTTTGTAAGAGATAATTGATTTGAAACCTTACCATAGGTTTTTAATATTTTTAATGCAGAAAAACTCTGCGACTTCTTTGTTTGTAATTTTTTTCAGAGATTTTAATTTCCTGCATTTATTGAAAAGCATTTATCTCCACAGACAGCATTTTCTTGTCGTCTGAACGACTGACAGCTTCGACGTTTAATTTCTGGCTTCTACTCAAGTTCTTAATATCTCTTTTTTATAATACTATTTTATATGCAAAACAATTGTATTTATAAAAACCACACGACAGTTGTCTTTTAAGTCCATTATTTTTTGTTATTCATATTAATGCTTTATCTATTGCAAATCTAATAATTTGTTAAATCTAACCAGGATGGTAAATCAAATGTTCAAATCAATATAAAAATGGAAAACTTTATGAACAATGCCCGCCAGATTGGCTTAAAATGCAACCATACCCCTCAAAAACTACATTTTTAAATAGAGAAACGTTTTCGAACGTTATTTTCTTTTAAATAATTGGCTACAAGATTATAAAATAGTATCCTGCAGTTTTATGCTCACAATACTTATGCCCAATATTGAGCAAACGAAAAACAACCTCAATGTCACAGAGTAGATTGTGCTCAATCTTTCAAGAAAAGCAGAGGGTGGCAGAAATTGTTTTTCTCTTTACAATTTAATCTAAATGAATCGTAGGAAGAGGATTGTTTTCAAAGAAGAAACTCCAAGTGTACCTAGCTGGGCAATCTCAAGTGTGGACCAAATAATTTCAGTTTCAAGTTGTTTGGGAGGGGTGTGATCGATTTCAAACCAATCTGGGAGGCGTGGGGAATATATGTAAATTTATGCAAAATTAACAGAACAATATAATTTCAGTCAAATTTCAAGCTGAAAATTTTCCGGAAAGGTAAAATTGAAAAGGTTGAAAAGTAAAAAAAAACGTCTAAACGTTTACATTTCTATGATGGTTATAAATCAGTGTCCTACTGGCGGTATTGATTTATATTTGATGCATGAGAATTAATGATATCATGATAATTATTAATGATAATCTAGCTATTTGATTCAAGATATTTCCGACAAACTCATACTTTAGTTTCAATTTTTCCGTTTTTTGAAAAGTCTCCGACTAAATCATATCTCCTTTTATTTCTATTTTCAGTCACTTGGTCCCTGCAAGATGGGAGCTCCTTTTAAAGGAGCTTTATAAAAAGTCAGCAAAAACAGTTTGAATGCTTTTTAACATCAGATAATATATTCTATTAAATTTTCTTATTACTCTGCATAATGCTCAATCCATCCTTTCAACAACATGGAATAACTCTATGGGATCAAACATTTGCCTCCTACATTGACCTAATTTTCAAATTACAAAAAGGGGTTATCAGAGCCTGTGAGAAAATGATTGCAGAAAAGTTAGCGTGGGTTTATCCAAACTTTTCCACTGTCGGGCTACAGAAGTATTATCATTATCATTTTAATTGGTAGTCTCAGTTTGTCGATATATATTTTTATCACAAACTTCTGCAGCATTTTCCACAGTTGCGATCGCAGGAATGCGCAAATTAGAAGTGTGCGCTTGCAATCCCAGATCGTATTTCAGTTGAAATTTTGTCATTGGTCTATCTAAGTCTTCTTCGATTACTTTAAGTTATTATTCTTCCATGCTGTTTCTGAACCGTGGCAAAGAGTACAGAGTATGGCTCTATTCTTTATCTAAGAATTTGGTTGAATATTTTATAGCCGGAAGGGTGTTGTTGCAAATATTCTCCTTTGTACACTCTTTATAAAAAAATAGGGGGTATATGTGTTTGTTACATGGACGTGGAAAGTAGAAGGAGGGGTTACAATTTTCAAAAATTTCCTTGCGTACCAAATGTATTACGAAAATTTCCTTGCGAATTTTCATTAATATACGTGTACATGTTTTAATTTATTTATTTTTATTTGATATATGGGGCAGAAATATGGAGCCACCAATTCGTAGGAGTTAGAAATTGTACCGCAAAATTTCAATTAAAAAATAATCTCAACGTTATTCTCTAAATGTAAATTTAAGCTCCCACCAAAAGACCCACAATTTATCAAAACTGCTATAGCAAAGCCTTGCGCCACAGGTGGCCTGATGGTGGTATTGAAGCGCAACTGAAAATAGTCGGGGTTTTGGGGCAAAAGCATCCAAAAATTGTTTGGTACACGCCCTTATAAACTTCCGGGAACGCCCCTCGAGAATGTTTAGCAATTAGGGATAGAAATATGGAATGAATGCGATCCAGGCAAAGCATTAAATCATTTTTTAGCACCTTTTAATTATGAATAACATTAACCAAAAGTGTAAAAGGTGCTAAGCTCTTTAAAATTTATCTATAGTCTTTTGATAAAAACTGCCAAAGCGAGATGTGGTTTGGTTTTGGCAATTTTCGATCTTTTGCTTTTGAAGAAATATTTCTGCCTCCTAGAACACACGCCAATGAACTAACCTTGCTGTTTCAATTTTTATAGAAATTTATTGGGATGATTTTGGCTTTTGACCGCATGAAGAGCAGCATGATCGATTAAGGGACAAAATGTTTTAAAAACGAGATACGTGCTTATAACTTAGAGTTTCTAAAGATAACGATTCTCTCTCAAAAGTTTTGAACTCTTTATATTTTCTACATCTAATGTTCACATCTTAGGACAAAGATCATTGTGACATGCCTTAATTTATTCTTTTGTTCCACCAGAATTGGCTTGCACCAGAATTGCATGGCATAGATCATCCAATTATACTTTTCAATAACGCACCTATGAAAAAGTAAGTGAACATAAACACCTAAGTATCATCATGGATTAGAAGCTCTCCTTCTCAGCACATATTAAAGCTGCTATCTCCAAAATGTGGAAGGACATTGGCCTGCTGAAATATCTCTCCAATTATCTGCCAAGGAATACCTTTACTGAATTATCTAAACTTTATGAGCAGCCCCACCTGGACCACGGGGATTTTATCCATCATATTCCAGCTAACGTTTGTCAATTTAGTCAAGTTATCACTTTAGAAAAACTAATTGAAAAACTAGAGTCTGTTCAATATTCGGCTGCTCTTGCTTTTACAGGATCATGAGGGGAACATCGCGTGATAAACTGTATTCAGAGCTTGGCAGGGAGTCGCAAAAAGTTTCAAAGGTTGAGTAGGCGCCTTACCTTGTTCTATAAGACTAGGAAAAATCTAACCCCATTGTATACCAAAGAGTCAGTGCCCCCACCTTAACAGTCGAACTACTTTCTTCGCAATCGGGGTCTAATTGGGCGAATAGAAGCAAGAACAGAAACTTTTCAATCTAGCTTTTATCCAAATTGTATCTCTGAATGGAATAAACTTGATCTTGTAATCAGGCTTGCATCTTCTGTTCAATTTTTTAAGAATAAGATCATGTCAATAATTACTGGGATTACTCGGATGCTTTCCGTAGACCCCATAATCTTTGCGTTAAATTATCCCGTAAGGCAAAAAGAGATTTTTATATTCAACTTGATATTTCAGAAATTACAGACAGCAAAATTTTTGGAAGACTACCAAACTTTTTACTTCGGATAAAAGCTCTTCAAAATCAAAAATTACATTGACGGAAGAAGGGAAAATTTTGAAGAACGACTCTGAAATAGCTGAACCTTTTAACAAATTTTTGGTTACAATCATCGAATCTCTTGGAATCATCAAAAATGAAAATATTTTTCTCGATCCTGAAGGTGTTAGCAATCCTATCGATCATGTATTATTTAGGTTTTCAGGGCACCCAAGTATTCAAAAAATTCGTTCCTTAAATAGGAACACTGGTTCTTTCTCATTTGAAAAGGTGTTAGTTGACAATATAAAGAACGAAATTGATGCTTCCTTTCAATATTCCTTTCCGGATGAATTGAAGTTAGACGGTGTATCTTCTCTTTTTTAAAAAGTCTAAACGTTCAAGGATAATTAAAGACCTAGCAGTGTTCTCCCTACAGTGTAAAAGGTATTTGAAAGGCTCATGGATACTCAGATTTCTGCAAACATGCCTCTATATTAATCATGGCTGATTTGTCTTTTTCGCAAGGACTACGGTGCCCAACATGCATTGATGTGGGTAATTAAAAAATGGAAAACTTGCCTGTACAACGGTGGGAAAATATCTGTAATCTTTATGGACCTTTCAAAACCTTTGACTTTATTCGATATTACCTATTGATTGCTAAGTTACATGCATACAAATATAGGAGTGAGGCTTTATGGCTTGCTTGCTTACAGCTATTTGGAAAATCGGCAACAACGAATAAAAATCAATTGATCTTTCAGCATCCATAAACATCTAAGGATTGGTTTTCCTCAAGAACCCTTCCTTGGCCCTCTATTTTTCAATATCCATATCAATGATCTTCTGTTATCGATTCAGGAAACAGAGCTATGTAACTATGCAAATGATACAACCATCTATACATGCAATAAGCGTCTCGAAAATATGATATCTAGGCAAGAAAGTGAGTCCAAAATCATAATCGAGTGGTTTTTGAAACAATTACATGAAACTGAAAGAAGACAAATGCCATTTTATGATATTTAGTGAAAGAACAAATCAAGAGGTCAGATAGGCAGCTGTTCCGTTACAAATTCAAAGGAGGAGAAGCTGCTAGAAGTTTAAATTGACGCAAATCTTAGCTTTGAAAAGCACATTAGCAATATTTGTCAAAAGGCTGTTAACAAAATATTTGCTTTGTCACGCATGTCTGCATATCTAGGTACTGATAAATTGAGACTTTTGATGAGAGCATTTATAACTAGCCAATTTCAATACTGTCCGTTGGTTTGGAAGTTTTATAGCAGAAAGATGAATAACAAAATCAATAGACAGCATGAGAGAGCACTGAGAATAGCACATAAGAACCATAGTTCTAGTTTTGCAACTTTGTTGGAAAAAGAGAGATCTGTGATGATACATGAGAATAATATGCAGTTGCTAATGACGGAAATGTTCAAAACAATAAATATTCTACACCCCACATTTATCAATGAGATCTTCCTTCAAAGAAGTGGTACCTACTATTTGAGAAATAAAAATAAATTCATGGCACCAAAGGTACATACTGTTAATTATGGTACTGAAACGGTCCGATATAGAAGGAGTATATGGCTGCCTCTTCCACAGGAAGCAAAGATGTTTTAAAATTTAAAAAACATGTAGATTGTGACTGCAGACTTTGCTAACGATACAGACCTCGGCTTGGCTTTTTATATTTTTATACATCTTGTTTGTAGATTTTATATATAGATTTTATGAGTTTTGTAATTTCATTGACTTTTTACTTGTATATATTTTTCTGTAAAAATTTAATTAATTTGTTGGCTTGAATTAGCATTTTTATATATAGCTATGTAAGTTGCCAACTTTAAATAAAATGATGATAATACTTTCAGATTAATATATTCTATGTTTTAATGTTGATGCAGGATTTAAGCTTAGCCTTGTTCAAGATAAAACATGAACAAAAGAGATCTTTAATAAAATTACATTTTAAAACATTGAATTTAAGTAATTCAATATGGAATAGAAAAAATTACGAAAAAGTGAAGCCTACATTTGGCATTTTATATGTGCAATACTTATGATCTTTTTTCAGAAGTATATAGATTTAAAGATTTCAGTTTAGAAATATGATCTTCTTCATATTTTCATTAAATATGATATGCCTTTTTTTTTTAATCTCGTATTTGCTAAGTCGTTTTTCTAAAATGCGCCACCTTTGGTATAAAACTAAAATTTCGTCAAAATTGGGCTTTAGTATACATACAAATATGTCAGTATTTAAAGATTTAATTTGACCTAAACTGGGTGCTTTCCAGTTAGCAGGCTAATGGCAGATTGGCTCCTCTATACTGAGCACACTTCAGTATACCTGATGGTGAGTTAATCTTATCCCGGGGCTTTCCATTACAGTATACATTACTAGGGATACATTTTGTGCTGAGGGAATAGCTGAATTCTTTAACAAGGTCAAAGAGACGCTCATGGTGCTTCTTGCCAAGGATAAAATATTCAATGCAAAAATGCAATTGCTTTTACCGACATGCCCTGCTTGTCTTTACCACTGTTATGGAATCATAGATTGGCTGCTTCAACAATGGCAATTTTAACTGAAAACTTCCATAAAACTGTAATTAGTAATCATTTTAACATGAAACAGTATTTTTTTTATTAGAAACTGAGGAAACACAGCAGTCTGGATTTTTTTAACTTTTTATCTTGTTTTCAATTTTTAACAATTTAATCCATTGCAAAATCTCTGAACTTGTTTCTTATAAAAAAAGTTACTGTTACTTTGATGTTATGACCCATGTGGCAATATTATTGCTTCCCGACTGTGTCCGTTGTCTGGAGAATTTACTGGAAAATGTTTGGGCAAGAAAAATCTTGGTTTTAAATTAAAATTCAACAGAATTTATGTAAAAACCTCATAGCATGCAAATCAGCTTACATTTGTGTTCAAAGTTTGTACATAGTTTGTCAACCTGAGAAACGATAATGAACCAAATACTTTTAATAAGGTTTGACAAACTTATGTCAGAGTTTTAAAACAACTCAGTGTGTTCTGGGCCACGTAATTATAGAAATATGATATATTGAGATTTGTTTTGGATATCTGAGATACTCTATACCCCTAATCGCCATGTGTAGACCATAAAATAAAGCTTGAGTTGGAGGGATCTAATTTTAGATTGATCCCCAAAGTTTCAATCTGAATCTCGAAACTTACACTGTTACTTGCTTTTCTGGCTTTATGAGCATCTCGCAACAAGCAACTCATAACTCGCACGTTACCAATCCACATTAGCAAGGGTGAATAATGTTTTGGCCAATCAGAGTCCGCGCTGATTTTCCTAAATAGCCAATCACAGCCCTTAAAAGACAATAAAACTTTGCATTAAAGTCACTTCTGGTTACCATAGGGCGGCCGAGCTGTGGCTAAATGCTATACGGATTCCGTTTTTTTTTTATAGCAAGCCAAACAAAAGATTTTTTAAAGAAGAAAGGTTATTCTAGGTTTATATCGCTCGCATTTTTGAATTTCCTCTTAAAACCTGAGAAGCTGCTGCTGAAATATGGCAAATATTGTCCAGTTTGTGGGCTTTTGAATGCAAAATATTCAAAGTTCGAAACGCTCGAGACACACAAGACCGAGCAAGAATAATACCAAAGCTAACCTTCGAGATAAAACGCTTCCAAAGCACAAAAAATATCAATTGGCAACGTTATTCGTTATTTACATGCAAATTTTGCTGCCAGAGAACATTGGAAATTCAGCCTCAACTTGCGTGAACTGTCATTTTCAACAACATCAAATCAACCAGCAGGACGATGATGGGATTCTCCCCGCGTAGTGAATCCATAACGAGATCGCCTCGTTTCCTTCTGTTTTTCTTTACTAAATTTGTTTTTCTTTACTAAATTTCAAACAAACTTCTTCTCAAATTTTTTCTTTTTTAGCGACTGGCTTAAAGACAACACTATGTGCTCCCTGGAAACACGATCACATGAATTTGACAACATAATTTTAATTCATAGACCTGTTTAAGTTTAAAAAATTATTTTTGTTATTCGTGTAATAATTCTATCACTTTAAGCCATGAGCTGTACGACGAGCTTGTTCCCAAATCTTGAAATTTTGAATTTTTAAAGGAAGCATTTGATCATCAATGTTTCATTGTGACCGCAACATTCACACCAAACATCGCCCATCTAAAAAAAAAACAAACTCAAATCACTACACAATTCTATTCTTATTGTCAAAATTTAAGAAATATTAAAGTAGCGGCAATTGAAAGAATTTTGAAAGTTCACCTTCCAATGAAAAGTAAAAAAGCTATTTATATAAAAAATTAAGATTATTTTATTTATTTTCATGACCCAAAGAGAAAACAACTTTCTAGAAAATAAAGATTTAATATGCCAGAGTAGTAACAAAAATAAAGGACCAGGTATGTCGATAGGAAAATCAGTGATGAAGCTGTCTGCCGAAGTTCTTTGGTAGAAGGTGTCTAAATTCCAGAGTGGAGTGTGCCAGGATTAGTTCTCAGTATAAAACTGAACCTTTGACTTTCGTTGGAAAACGACCATGCCTTTTTTTGCTATTTCCTGCTCCCATCAAAATGACTTTTTGTGAAAGAATTGAATTTCTTTTAATACTGCCCCAGACGCCACCCCCACCATCTTCCTTGCACATTATATTAAAAACACTTCCCTCCCGTCAAAAAGTTTTCCAAATGTTCCACAAAACTTTCTATTTTATTTACAATACCTTCAAATTGTTCCCAAGAAATGCGCTAGAAGTGGAAGTTCTTGACCAGTCCACTAGTTCACTATACATCTGCAATGTCCATTTGATCAAGCAGTTGAAGAACTATGTCTAAATAGGCCAACAGGGCAGTCACAGAAGACAACGATAAACAAAGACCAGGTATGCATTGACAGAGATCCAGCCGGTTTTCAGGATGAAGTTGAAGAACAATCTCCTCATGGTCGCGGCCTTTCCCGCCCAGGTTTTGATTGATGCCATGCTTTGATTGATGCCATGTGACACGAGGCGATGTCGTTTGGATTCACCACGCGAGGAGATATCCAACATCGTCCAGGTTATTTTGATGTTGTTAAAAATAGCTGATCACGCAAGTTGCTGGCTGAATTTCCAGTGTTCTCTGGCAGCAAAATGTGCATGTAAAAAAACAAAGAACGTTGCCAAAGGATAATTTTTGTAATTGTAAGCTTATGCAGATTTTTTTCTGCGAATTGGGAGTGTTTTACCTGGTAGGTTAGCTTTGGTATTATTCTTGCTCGGTCTTGTGTGTGTGCTGCGTTTAAAACTGTGAATATTTTGCATGCACCACAGACTGGACGATATTAGCCATATTTCAGCAGCCATATTAGCCATATTTAAGCAGCGGTTTTTTGACGGAACTTCATAAAAGCGAGCAACAGAAGCCTAGAGTAACTTTGCTTCTTTGAAAAAATCTTTGGTGTGGCTTGTTATGAAAAACAACCACTCGCAGCAAAACGGAAACCGTAGAGCATTTTCCCACAGGTCGACCACCCTATGGCCACCATAAGTAACTTTTATTCAAAGTTTCATTTTCTTTAAGCGCTGTGATTGGCTACTTAGGAAAACCATCGTGGTCTCTGATTGGCCCTAACATTATTCACCCTTGCTATCTACATTGTTGTCCTGCTTTCATTTGAGTAAAATTAGATTGAAATATGTTAGATTAAAGCAACATTTTACTTTTCATTTAAAATAAATATCAATGGAATTTAAAAAGATATCGAAACCAACAATAGAAATGGCGAGGCCCCGGCCAATACTTGCCAATATTAGAAAATATTTTTTTCCACCCTCGAGTAGAAAAAGATATATCTTTGGCAGAAAATCAAAAACACTCTTGCACAGGAAGAAACGTGACGAGTGTTATCTAAAACTTTACTCACAGCTTCATCTCATTGATGATGCCACAGCCAACTTTCATAGCAAATCCAGCATGCAGCTTTTCCTTTTCTGAAGAAACATAGTCTTCCATGGTCATGTGTTTGCGTCGAAAACTATAAAACATTGCTTTTTTGTTTTGCAAGCTCAATGTCACTAAGTGTTTGCAACACACATTTCTGTACTCAATGCAGAGACAGAAATATGCTAGTGGTAGGGCGAACGCTAAAAGTGCTTTAAAATTCTGACCAATGCCAACATTTCCGACAAATAAATTAAACATTATACTTTTACTGACTGACTAGCAGGATCTAGGGAATTTCCTATTCCCATATCACATATGGTTCACATGTCATATATGGTGAAATGTAATGACTTTTTCGTGTGAAATGTTTCTCCTTGCATCATATTTTTTTTATTGCTGCTTACCTTCACTTTTCTGAGTCCTCGTGGGAACATGAAACTACCCTTCTGAATCTATTTGCATAAAAGTAGTATTACCCGGAAACGTTGCCTGGGTTAGTAGATTTGACATGACCAAACAAGAAACAAAGAGATGGACAATTTGAAAGGAAAAAACTCTTATAAGGAATAAAAGATATTTTGAGCATAGCTTGATATATTGTCTTTATTTTATCTCTTAACTATTTGATATGCTACAATTTTACTTATTATTCTAATGAATATAAAATATGTTTGAGGATAGTATCATTCTCTATTTTTGCAATCATTTCCATAATCTGGCCACCCAACTTTTTTTCGCAATGCTCTAACAATTTCATCTTCTATATCAATTGTGTCTCCTGTAGCCGTCGCTAGATTTGGAACAATTGGCGTTCTGATAGATCCATCAGTAGGCTCATAATCAATCAATTCAATATTGAACAGTTTCACGGAATGTGTCACAGAACCGTCACTTTTAATGATCTTGAGCATCCACTTTCCAGCATTTGTTTTACTAAGCTTGATCTGCCTCCCATTTTTTTTTGCCCATTTTCTCAATTCTTCTGACATTACTAAAGAATCTTCATTCATCTGTTTTCCACCTTTTAAATTAATTCTATGCTTTACCTGGAAATTAAAGGAAATGAAATATCACGAACTTTCATTATATATATGTTTGATGAAGGTTTTTTGTTTCAGTTTTTTGTCAAGAGAGCTAACAAAAGAAAATAAGCTTTTGCTCAAATTTCAAGACACATGGAGATCCAGGCGTATTAAAATTTTGCAATTATTAACAAAAATGTTGACATACAGTTTTTTGAGGTTCTCTGTTTTCTGGAATGTGTAGTACCAGAGCTTGTGGTTTTCCAACTTCTCCCTGAATATTTTTGTTGAATTGAAATGCGTCTCGTTGGTCTAAC
>JAYJMH010065869.1:0-11679 GCA_036873815.1 Phacellophora camtschatica | reverse complement strand
GTCAAGCTATCTAAAATTCTAGAAGACAGAAAACTTGGTTTTGTATTTGCTGATGTGAATTGCAGGCTGGTTGCCTTTATTGAAGATAAATATTATTATCCGAAAGATGAACATGACTTGATGAATATTATTGGAAAGATTAGTGATAATGAAGACAACGAAAGCGCAAACAGTGATGGTACAACGGTAGGAGTTGATGCCGACGAAGATTTGGCTGCAGAAGAGGACTGATTTGTTTCATTGCTTTGGTTTCTTGGTTTTTCTTGCATAGGTTTTATGCCTCTTATGGTCTCAGACAACCAATCAAATGCAAACACATTTTATCTCAGCAATGCACGGTTTTCCTTTTTCATGAAGCATGCAATGCATTGTGGTACTTATAGTTAAGAAACTCACGTGGCGGTATCAAAATATACTGTTTTCTATGCTGTTCAACAAGTACGATGGTTTCTCAACACGGATTCGTTTGCCTTTTCTTGCGAAAATGATTCACTTCTTACACTGCAATTTAGCTCTAGTTTTTTTTTTTACTACAGCTCGGGACAAACTGCAGAACTTCAGTCAGAAGATTTTGTAGAAACCGTAGAAGAACGGAAGATTGAATCAGCCACCGCAATGCCATTTCTTGTTAGGCGCATTGATCCTGCAGAACAAGTTTCAATCCTTGACGGAGAGGATTGAGCTAAAGCAAGAAAACCAGTTTGAGTGTTCACATGTTCTGTTCTTGAGTGTTATAACAACACTAAAAAGAATCCAAGCTCGAATTTTTATCAGTTTCCAAGCGGAAATCGACCAGAATAAATGGAGCTAAAAAAGTGATGGCTGGCACTCATCAGCCGTAAAGATTTCAAGCCAACTACTGAATGAAGAGTCTGCTCTGAACATTTTATTTGCGGTCAGAAGACCTATTTGAACAATTTGCCCTTAATTGTGCCAAAATCAACAAGGCCAACCATCCCCAAGCCAAGACCAATATCAAAGTCAACAAATAGAGTTTTTGTTAGTAATGCCACCCATGAAAATCAAACTCTGTGTCCAGTAGTTGGCTGGATTAGTTTATTTTGTACCACAATACATTGCGCGCTTTGCGAAAAAGGTACATTTAAATTATGTTGCAAATAACTATATTATTGCTCTCATTCAATTTTAAGCAATTATTCCTGGAAGGATTTTAATGGATTATTCTTTTTTAAATTTCATGGTATTTCCTTTTAAAGAATATTACAAAATGTTTTTTAACTTTTAGGGGGATATGCATTTGGTATGTATATTGTTACCTTTTAATTCATTTGTCTAAAAAGACTTTTATGATATTAAATTTTTAAAATTAAGTTACATTATATCTTTATCTTTATATCTTTTGGATGTACAATAAAACTTGTGGATTGTTGGTGCAGTTTAATGCTAGCAAAATGTTGGTGCTAGCAAAATGTTTTCATAAGGTTGGGGTGGTAGGGGTAGCAATAACAATTAAACTTTTGTTTAATTTACTTTCACAGCTCTAAATAAGCGTATATTGATCAGAAGGACTTAGTATTGGAATGGTTGAGTTAATTTTTTGACTTTCTATCTTTCGATATATAACACAGAAGTTATGCTTACATCAGCATAAAAATTAGTATATGACGCCATACCCTTTGAATACGTCATATTTCATACTCTTAATGGTAAACAGTATATTTGAAAATGGAAGAGTTAGTACACCCCATTCTCATGTTCTCAAATTCATTTTCAGCCATTGGCCCTTGGACTCAAAAGTAAAGCATATTTGACGAAATATATTTGGTCTTAAAGAAACTAAGCAGTAAAAATAATTAAGATTTAGCTCTTGTTTCATGACAGTTCTCCGAAATGAATAATTTAAGGAATTCATGTAATTAAAATGGGATTAAGTTTTTTGACAGCAGATTTAAACGCTACTCAGAGCTGATAGGGACGCTCCTGTACATTTTGTGTGAATTACGTTCTTCCGAAAACTATCCGCTGCAGTTTCAATTTAATATCCTATATATATTTTTAAATATGACATTTGTTCCGATTATATTTTAAGATATAAGATACTGTATACCTCCTGTACAGGCTTCGAAAAAGGATTAGTGAACTTATTAGAGAGAGAAAGGTTTCCACCACTTAGGAGCCCATCACACTATCATCTTCAGGTACAATTTGGTCCACACTATTTTTCTAATGGCGAACAACGAGAGAATGTGATAGTGCCATGCGCGTTAAAAGTTGCTTGTAGTTGCGCGTCGGAGGGGATGAAAAGAAACGTTTTTTTCGTTTCGTCTCTTTCATCAAAATACTTCTAAAATTCACTCCATTCTTACTGTTTTTCGTCATCATAAAGTAGGAGAACTAGATTTATCTTATCTCGCTCACAGTAACCTCGACATTATCGACATCAATATTTCATTCAATATAGTAATTTCAAAATCAAGATTTCATGCATTCTTCAATCAAAATATTTAATACGAATGTTTCTGTATTCATTCTCATGAAACTTGTGTAATCGCCTTTGCCTGCAAGTTTTAGTTCGCTTACCAAATTTGCATACCAACATTTTCTTTCTTGTTCAGCAAACCATGGTTTTACTCAACAATAGATTCTTTTTCTCACCTGTTTCCTCTTCATATCTAACGCACAACATAGTAAAATCGCAGCCCCAGCCTTCACTATTTCGTCGTGACTCGAATCGATGCTCTCAAGCTCCATTATGTCATAGTATATTTTAAAAATATTTGGATGAAAGAGACGAAACGAAAAAAACGCGCCAAGACAGGTCGATCGTTAGCGAAAGCACGCTAAGTTGTATTTTGCGGGCCAATACTCTGACAATTGTCGGCTCCTTTGAAAACTTTAAGGGATTGAAAACATTTTGATCAGCAATCAAATTGAAAATCAGCGAGATGGATTATAATAATTACAGAATCTTCATAATCAACTTGGCCATCGCCATCAATATCAGCCTCTCTAATCATTTCAACTTCTTCATCTGTTAGCTTTTCCCCAAGATCCGCCTTAATCCGATCCTACGCGCAACTACACGCAACACTATGGAGCAAATTTTACCTGAAGATGATAGAGTAATGGGGCATTTACACACTGAATCAGATTACTTGATTATTTATTATTTGAATCAGATGACAACTATTCACAGGATTATTTGAATCAGATGACAACTGGCATACATACTTTGACATTAACGTCAATGTTTTTTCTTATCTTTTTGCAGCTGAACATCTTATTAATGAGTTGAAAGGATTTGCAAGTAAGTCAACTATCATGTTTTTGAGTGTGAGAATTTCACTCAAGTTTAATCTTTAGTTTAATTCGAATTATTTTTATTCCGACTGTGATGCAATTTCGTGTAATTTTTAAACACATTGTTTATTAAGTTTGGTTTGAAATGGTTGTATTTCTTGGAAATCGGACATTCGTTCGGCACTTCTAAAGAATTATTTGGTCTGTATAAGCCTAATTATTTTATTCCAAGGTTTTTTTAACAAAAGAAATTTACCCGGTGTCCCAAAAAATATGTCTATATATTAGGTGTTATCAGGTTTGATAAAACAGTTGCTACTATCTATCCAGAATAATTATTTAATTTTTAAATAGATAACTTGAAAATAAATACCTAAAATCGTTTATTTCAGTGCATGGAGAGTCGAAATCTTAAATTTCTAATTTTCTTTCATCTCCAAACCAAAGCTCTGTATATTGGCCTAGGTTGCGTTATCTATTATTATGATTCGTGGCTTTCTACCGAACAAGATACTTAGAACTTGGAAACGTTTGAACAGAAATCTTAAAATAGAAGAGCCCATTGATTATTTTAACCATAAGTAATAATTACTCTTTTCAAGCCATTTTTATGAGAAATTTCCAGCACAAAAGAGCAATTTTGGTTTTTTAAGATGTTAGCCACGGACAATTTTAGATTGGACTTTTTAGATTTTTTATTCAAATGTCTTTCTAAGAGCGAGGTGTTTTGTTTAGAATAATGTCATGATTCAAAAATTTCAACAATGGAACACTTTATAATTTAGCCAAAACCTCTTGTTTAGGGTTGGAGGCCAATTTGAGATATCAAAATTATAATTCAAACACGCCATGCACGGACATCAATTAAACAAGGTTTCTTTTTTCAAGTTAGATTTTGAAGAATACTTCAAAATTATTTTTGATAGATTAGAGCAAAATTGCAAATACCAGCGTGGATCAAACCTGATGAATTTTTTTTGGGAAATCCAATATAAATGTTGATTACAAAGTTCCATTCTTTTGTTCTTTTTAATCTTTATTGTTTTTTTTTTTAGCTTTTTTGTATCTTCTACCGAATGATTAAAAAAAGTGAGGAGTTTGTTGCATTGCAGTGAGTATACTAGCAATCGAAACACCTAATTTAATCCACATTAAAAAAGGTAACACCTTTCAGAAAACAATTAAAACACCTTGAAAATACAGGACCTCGGAATTTTTTTATTCGAATGGACAGTTATCAATAAATTCAATTTCAAATGGTGATTTTGTAAAGAATTACGAATTTCGTTTTGGAAATAATTTCCTAACTAACCAGTAAAAAAATCACTCAGTGTCACGTGATCAAAATAGGTGTAAGTGGAAATCAACATGCCTGGTAAGAACGTCGACCTTGTCACAGGAGAAGAGTTTAATTTGTTGGTTGGATAAAATATGGAGATCTCGAAGAACCACGACCATAACTTTGATGAAGCTGTAGATGAGGTATTTATTTTTCGCAAATTTTTGTCAATGAATGTTATTAATTTGGAAGCAATGATTGTTCCCATTATTTTTGTTTGAGGCTATTTTCATGATTCTAATCTCTGTTCCGATTCTTCTGCCGTTCCAAAAACATCTTTGAAATGTAAACTACCTTAGCTTTAGCAATTATAATTGAGAGCATTTTTGTCTTTTATTGTATTAGCTTGTTGAAAATGTGCAATGACTGCAAGAAAAAGTACAAGACATAATCAGGTCTCGCGAGGCACCGAAGAGCAAAACACAACAAACCCCAACAAGACCATGTTGATAAAAAAGACAGCTATATTGATGAGGCTGCGATTGCAGGAATTACTAAAGAAGCAAAGAAAAGCATAGAAGATGACGAATGCTTTCCTAATGAAGTTTGCTCTGTACCACAGCATTGTATTTTTAAAAAACACAATGAAGACAAGTTAAAGGGGATCTGCAAACTTTATCAGTCACTGTGTCAAAATTCTAATGCAGAAAAGTTTTATAGTTCATTTTATGGAACAATTGTCCTCAAAGCTTCAATTTATTTTCACCCTTTTAAAATGCCAGTCTGTATGTACTATGCTGTCAACCCCTGTTGCAGAAAAAGTATTACTTATTTTAATTTTAGCAAACAAGCAACTGTGCTTAAATGATTGCTTATTTTTATTTGCCCCTGAATTTATAGTTTACAATTTAAAATTAAAATAAAAGGATAAAATTTTACACAATTCGTAAAGTAAAAATCGAATAAGAAATAAATACATAATAACCAATTAAAAAACACACACCCCTAAACTAGAATGCCAGGGATAGCACTAAAAGAACGAAAAGATTTTGATTCCATAATGGTTTCCATAAGGTATGTCGT
Source organism: Phacellophora camtschatica (assembly GCA_036873815.1). Classification (NCBI taxonomy): domain Eukaryota; kingdom Metazoa; phylum Cnidaria; class Scyphozoa; order Semaeostomeae; family Ulmaridae; genus Phacellophora; species Phacellophora camtschatica. Next base: position 6,056 of record JAYJMH010065869.1, on the reverse strand, counting down.
GAACAATAAAAATAGAAAAAAATTAATAAAATAATAATCCTAAATGCATTAAATGATTGTGGTAAAGTATAGATAGATCGTTTGCAATGGATATTAATTTTAGATAGAAACACTGTCTTGTTATTTTGTACGTTTTTCATGAAACTATTTTTGATTTATGTTTAAAAGTTTTATATTTTTCGCGGATTTTAGAACCAAGGATATTTGGTTCCATAATTTCGGCCCTAGGTAAGATGAACAGTTTTGACCTGAGTTACTTTTACGTAAGGACAGATTTAACTTGTCTTTCGATCTTCGAGTGGCACGGCTCTGAACAACAGGGGGAACACTTCCGAAGAATAGGCTGGTGAGGCGTTCTTGAATTATTTCAAGGGTAAGTTTACCCATATTGGTTTTTTGCATATATGGGTAATTCAACATGTTAGAAAACGTGCCTCAACTTTTAAATTTAAATATTGCGATGATTTCACCCTTTTTGAGGGGTTTGAATACCCCTGCTCAAGATAAAAAAAACGTGCTTAGAGACCCGGGTCCCAGATTTGCTATGACATAGTTGTCGGAACTCCCAAATTCCTTGTTCACAAGTTTCATTGGAATTCGATACTCAGAAGCTGGAATCGTCTGGAGAAACAGAACATAATTGTTAATTTAGCTTTTTTCATCTCACATGATCATGTCGGACCATAGCTCGGAATCTGAAGAATCGAGTGATGATATATCAACAGTTGGCAGCGAAAATTTTGAGGAAGAACTCGAGGACGATGGTGCTGGTAAGAACATTGGTGGAGTGGAACTGGCTGCACGTGGTGGACTTCGTCAGCTTGAAGTTGACCAGCGATTTGGATGTTGCCGAGCCTTGGAGTGGCTGGTGAATGTTGGATGTTGGCGATTCGGATGTTGGCTGATCAAGAGTGGCTGGATCAATGCAATGCTGAAGCCTACGTCGCTGACGAAGAGGAAGCTCGATTACAACGCCGACTTGTGGGTGAAGATGCTGTAGAAAATTGATGAATGCGGCCTTTATTCTATTAGCATGCCCAAACAAATATCAAAGCCTAGAATTACCCAAGCTCCAAGCCTAGAATTACCTCTTTTTGGTCAGTAACATACCCTTATTATATGCATGTTTCTACGTTTTATTAAAGGTGTACATTTGAAATTGTATGTGTTGTTGTATTAAAGGTTAAATTTGAAAGACTAGGGCAGCAAAGGGAATAGGATTGCCCTTACATACCAGTCAATTTTTTTTATCCAAAGAAATAGCAAGCAAATGTGTCAATTATTTTTATCCCAGAAAATGGAAAACAAACGGGAAGAAGAGCTGAGAATTAAAAATAAACAAACATGGATGGGGAAGGTCTAGAAAAATAACAAGCAAGCAAGCTGGGAGGTTTTTGGTTGCTACCAAACATTTTGAATTACATTAATTAATTAGTACCAAATCCATAAAAATTTGCATTCTGCACACAGATACATGTTTAGACTTTAAGCCCATCGCTTTTTTCTCTCTTTATTTAAGCTCACAACTACTATACAATACCATAAACATCTTTTACACACATCAAAATGATGGCCCACATTTGACAATGAGTAGCAGTTATCTGAAATCAGCAATGGCTGGCATCTTGCAAAAATCCTTGTATCTTTCAAAGGTACAACAGAGCAAATTATTCTCTTCATTCTTCTATATGCATTTAATTAAATAGAATTTTTCATTGACAACCATGATTCTATTAAATTTCTTAGATGTCATTGTCAGTGTTCAGGTCATCATTGGACAATGAGACAACCAATGCTTGTTACCATTGTTTTTGCCATAAAATTGTTTCTTTTAAAGCCTTGAAGGTTTGTCCACAGCGAAAAAACAATTGCTCTTGGATGGTCCTTTTTTAAAATTTGACTTGATAAGTTTTGGGATTTTTTAAATTTTGGGATAGCAAAAAAATGTGGGTAGAATCTTAGGATTATTTGTTGCTGGTACCAAAATTTACTGTTACAATATTTTGGCTTATGGTTCTATGTATTTATGAACTTACTTTTTAATTTTACTGAAGTGGGGCCTTTTTCCTAGGTTTTCCTGAGTTGAAGAAACATTTTGATAACCCTCATCATTTTCTGACAATATGACATAACACAAATGGGACAATTACTGAATCATTTCAGGAGAGGGAAAATTTTGTTCAGTTACAGTAGTAGGAGAGAGTTTGGAGAATTAGAAACTAAATTTGCTGAGTTAAAAGAAGAATTGTCCTATTTCAGAAGAAATGCAAGCAGAAAACTGAGACTGGACATACCTTTTAAAGTTTTGAAATTATATTTGATAATTTATCCTATTGTTTGTATATAATCAATAATGTATTTATTTTCCTTCTAAAGTTTCTGGATATCCAAGTGCTCTCAATTAAAAATAATTGTTTGAGATCAATTTTGGGAATGAAAACAATTTATTGAACAGTGTAACGGAATTCACCTTGTCTACTCACTAGTTCAAAGTTAAACGAATCAATTTTGCAGGATACTCAACAAAAAAGACATCGCTTGCAATTCCACATATCATTCAACCAACATTTCAATAACTTCTGTTACACGTATGCAACTCTCTTTAAATCCTATCAAAATTTAAAGTCTAACTAAAAGTTGTTGCCAAATCATTTTATAGAACGTACTGACCAATTAAATTTAAGAATAACAACTATTACAACCAATGAGAATTAAGAATAACAGGAAAGATGACTCTTCTCCGAATACATATTAAAAGGTCTACACTTAAGTCAGTTTCCTTGTCTCGTCTCCATGCAGAGGTTCATACGCACATATTATGTTACAACAAAAGAAAGTAAAAATATCTGACACATAAGTTACTGAATGTTACACATAAATAAATGAATGCTGGATGAAATAGTATTTCCTTAAGGGCAAATAAACTTAGTAATTTGTGAGTGCAAGATCATGGGAGTTTTCCTAACAAACATGACTGACAATGCTATGACCATACTGAGGCATAATTTGACAATTGTATGACCATGGTTGGACATGTTTTGACAATGATACCTGACCATGGTCACATTCACATCATTGTCAAAACATGTCCAGACAAAACATGTTTGAACCATGACCAATTCGCAGGGGATACTACCAATTCTTCATCAGGCAAACAAGGTTGTGGTTGTACCTCAACAGGTTTGACTTGTTTCGTTGTATCTTTCACCTCAACTGATTTAATGACTTTTCTTAGTATCTGAAAAATTTTTAATGTGCAGAGGGTGATCTGAGCAAAATGGGTCAAGAGAATTGGGGCAAAGAAAGGGCAAAATAGGTCATGTTGAAAATATATATTTAAAAATCATGAAAGGAAATAACGCCACTGCTTAATGTATCTATATTTGTGATTGCTCCTCACCACACATACATACAATAATAGATTGACATAATTCACAAAATTGGGAATGACCCAATTTGTCCAACCCTATTGCTTGGTGATTAGGCTAGGCCAAGAGAATTGAATCAGTAGACAGGTTTGGTAAACTTTTATCTTATGTTTGTTGTGAGTTTTAGTCAATATATTTTCTCAGATACTTACATTTCTATGTTCTCTTGACGATCTAAGAGTTTCTTGAATGGACGACGAAGGCCCAGCTGGGCTGTCCAAATCTTCATTGATGTTGCCATCCTTTGGGAAATGAATAAATCAGTGCTTGGAACAGCAACAACACCAATTCCATCCCTCAGCAGTCAGCAAAACAGGCTTGGTTTTCCTAAATCCAGGTATTTCAACTTTAGGATGGTCAAAATCACTGGACTTAAAGTGTCTTGATTTGAACATACCAAGGATTTTTATGAACAAACCCATTTTGCCCTCTTGGTCAAAACAAAGTCGATCCAAAGTTTTCTTCGCTTTGCAACAGGCCTATTTTCTCCAAAATTAGGGTATTCGATGCAATGACACTCCTTTCGATTATATTAAAAGCTGTACGTGCTCCCACAATTCTCAACAACGCAGCGATCCGGCATTTTGTCCACTTGAGAAACACGTTTTGACCTGCATTTGTTATTGTGTGTAATTCTATCGTCTGACGTCTGACACTGGTTCCGAAAACTACGTCACTGACACTCGACCCGGTCTCTTTTCTACGTGCGCGACTTTTTGAAAAAATTAGTGTAAACTGTCACTTTCAAACGCGAATTTTGGCAGGAAAAAAAATTGTCAAAAATATATAAATGACGTAAATCAACTTTTCTGAACGTAAACTTGAGTTTTTAGCAAAAAACCGAAATGGGTAAACTTACCCTTCAACAAAATCACCAGATCAACTCAGAAACAAAAATACAAGTATAAAAAATACAAAATACTTCATGCACTAAAGTCCTTTATTATTTCCTCAGATTTTTTGAGTAATTAAATTGAGTAAAATTCTTTTCACAGCAAAAATGTATGAAAAGATTGTTCAGTCAAGAAAATTAACATAAAAATAGCTAATTTAAACAGTTATAGCCCAGTCATAGCAGGAGCTTGCGATGATTAGCTGGCTTAAAAACTTCTACCAATTTGCTGAGCTTGATATTGTCGGCAATGTCACGCTCACTACTTATTTGCACAAGATCTTCAAGCCTGTCGGGAGACATGGCAGTACGTAAATAATGATCTTGACTTTGCTGTGTGTGCGCTTTGATGACAGTTTAAAAATAATAAAATAACAGAAAAGTGAAGTGCTTCACCAAAAAATTACCCCCGCCCCTCAACATTTTCTCTTCGAATTTCGACAAATTACAAAATCGATCCTGGCGATAACTGGGGGGGGGGACGTGTCGCCGCCACTGAGTGTTGGAACTTGTGTAACTTTTTTCTATCCCAGTGCTGACTTTCATTTTCTCATAAAAATGTATATAATGTTGTATAGGGGTTGTATACGAGCGTTAAATTGACCATGCTAAGCATTCCCGGAAAAGCTGCCAAGTAGGTATTTTGCAATGCACCAGGGTCAAAATGATGCTCAAAATACCCCCTAAAGCATCTATCCTAGTCTTGCTCGTTGTAATAGAGATTTTCTAATCAAAATGTGGACCGTCTGTGGAATAGATAAGTTACATTAAATATTACTCCGCAGTAAATATTTTCTTTATATTTCTTCAGATTTCTTTATAATACTTTCAATAGATAGCATAACGATGCATTCTGGATTTGGTTAAAGGGCACGTGCCTACTGAGTAGGCACGTAAAAAAAGATTGCACGTAGACATGAGGGCACGAGGGCACGTACCGACTGAGGACATGGGGACACGTAAGAAAAGAGGCACGAGAGCACGAGGGCACGTACAGACTGAGGTCACGATGAAACGTAAGAGAAAAAGGCACCTGTGGAAGTGGTCACGTGAGGACGAGGGCAAGTAGATACTGAGGACACGAGGGTACGTAAGAAAAAGGCACCTGTGCGTGCAGGTAGGTACGTGGGTACGCGAGCACGTAGATACTGAAGACACGAGGGCACGTAAGAAAAAAGGCACAATATTTTCAAGAACAATGGAGAATTAAAACAATCGAATAATTAAGCCTTTGTTCTCTATTGTTCTGAGAACAATAAGCCCCCCTAATCTGGAACAGACTCCAACGCAGAGAAGAAGGAACCGGGGGCACTAGGGGCACGTGCCCCCTCACTTTTTTGCAAACAGGGGAAAAGTGCCCTCAAAATTGAAAAATGTGCCCTTTTTCAGATGAAAAATTGAAAAGTGCTCTAATATATTAAAATATTAAAATATATTAAAGGGCCCTTTTTCTCGAAGATTAATAAAACATTGTTACAAGAAAGTGCCTTTTCCAATGTTGAAAAAATTAACAAACATGCCCTTACTTAATCTCAAAAAGTTAAAAGAAGAGCCCCTTAAAAAAATGCCGTTAAAAACTGTAATCTGTGGTCAATGCGAAGATAAAGTTTTGGGCTATTTCAGATGGAGCAGGGAGAAGGCTTGATCAATTTTGTGCACTACTTGTTAATGGTCAGAATTTCGATTTTCTAATTTCTCGAAATAGGTTGAAAAAATGTAGGGGAAGGAAAAATTTA
>JAYJMH010065868.1:0-34296 GCA_036873815.1 Phacellophora camtschatica | reverse complement strand
TATTGTTTATTTTTCTATATATACAAACAACGTCTTTTATTTCATTTAGCTTGAAAATGATGTTAAGATGACATCGATACGTCGCTCATTATTATCGTTGATATTCATAATTAAATGTTACAAAAATAATATTCTTATTCTTAAATGTGTTGTAGAAAATATTAACAGCTACTTTTACCAGTGGTATATTAAATGTTTTCTCAAAATGTTTCTTATTTGCTAAACAGTTGCAGCCAATCAAGCATGTGATCACAGAGCAAAAATTATTTGTTGAAATTCAAAGTAAGCAACTTCGAATAATTTTAATTTCCATATTAATAAAAGGTCTGAGATTTTTATATGTGTATTTTTATATATACATAGCTCTTACAAATATAAATTTCACTAGAGTTGATTTAAAAAAAGATTGCAGCTAGGGGTTTACCCCAGAATTATTCACAATGTTATGAAAGAATCTTCATACTCAGGATGCCATTTAAAATAGCCACATTTGATGGGCTTCAATAGATTATGTACTGACTCGATTGCAATATGTAATAATTAAGGTTAGGAACAATATTAGAATTACTGACTTTTTCTAGAATAATTTTGACAATCCTCAAATGATCTTAATTTCGCCGAAGATCGAAAAGATCAAAAAATCTTGATCTACTTTTCTACAGCTCAAACCTTGGAAGAAAAGGCAGAGTTTGTTTGCCTCACCTTGGGAATTTCAAAATGAAAGAGTTAGATTTGTTATGGTATGATATTAAGAACAATTTAACACTGCTCTAAAAAAGACAAGGAGTTGCTTAACACATGCAGCACATTCTTAGGCGAAGAGAGCAAATTAAAGTTCTCATTTCCATGCCAGAGAACAAATGACGTTTTATATTCCTCTTCATATTTTAAACTTCAACAAAATTGATTTATAAGTTTTTTTAATATGTTGACTGTTGAACTTTAATGAGGTTGAAATCATTTCATTCGACCAAGCAGATGAATTACAGCGTACCATCTAAACTATTGCTTGTCAGTAAAAGAATCTAGGTTTTCAAATATTTTGCTTATTAGTATGAAATTGTGATTATTTAAACAGAAATAGTTTATTAACTGCAGAAATAACGAAAACATGCCATCCCAGAAGAGAGGAGAGTGAATCAAGTAAAGAGAGTGCTGAGGAAAATACTCTTGCTGAAAATTATGTTGATAAAAATGATAATATTTCTGGTGAAGAAAATTGTGGTAGAGAAAATTCTAGCCAAGAAGATTCCTCTGATGATGAAATTGAGTTTAAGGTCCCATTAAAAGAAAAACGGAGAAAAAGTACCCAGAAATCAACGAATGAAAGTACCCAGAAAGTAACGACAGAAAGGTATGTAATATTTTTGAATTATTATTAAGCATATAATTAAGTGAAAAGGCTCCACCTTGAAAAAGTATATTTTTAAATTTTTAAAGATTTTTAAATTTTTATATATTTTTAAATTTTGCAGAGCTTGTAACTCAACCTTACTCTGGGTTTCCTTAACTAAAATTGAAGAAATATCAAGAGTGATGAGGCAATAGTTTCAGCAAATAAAGTTAAATTTTCTTTAAAATTAAACTATTAATGCTAAGATCAGAATAAACTAAAATGGAAAAAATTTGAATAATGAAAGACTTCTTATGTGTATTTATATTTCACACAGAGATGGTGTTGCCAATGAATCTAAACTATCAAAACTGGTAAGCTCTTTCAATTTATTCTTAATGTATCATAAAGGTTTAGACAATATGGAACTCGACTCCACAATAAAGATAAAACTCACCAAGTACCTCAAAAATCAAATAAAGAATATAAAATATTTTAATTGCACTTGTAACCTGTGCAAAGAATACGTTCAAAATGTTGGCTTTACCTAACATGTACATAACTCGACATTGTATCTTATTTATATCTTAAAAAGTACTTTCTATGTATACTTTGTGTAATTTATGTGAGTAGTTAGATTTTTGTAAAATTATAGTTGTACTAACCAACTTAAAAGAAAGAATAGAGAAAAAATGTTATGTGCATTTATATATACTTCTGTTTTTACTTACAACTACTGAAGGGAGGTTTATGTGAATTATGAATTATTTGTCTTTAAACTTATATTTCGTCACAGAAAGAAATGGCTGAAGAATATTTTGCAGTTCATCACCAGAAAAAAATTGTTACATCAGATCGAACGTTGTCAAAACTTGAAAATCCTCGCATGACACAAAAGGTATTTTTACAAACTGAGAATAATATTATTTTATATGCGTTGTGTTTGTGTCATGGTCCTGGGGAGGGTGACAATGGCTGATAGACACAGGAGCCTGGAAATTAAGGATTTCTTAGTTCAAGTTATCTATGTTTTTATGGAAGTTTTAGGAGTAATTTTGGACTAAAATATAAAAATATTTCAACGTCCCTTCTTAAAACATAAGAAACATAAATAAATAACATGAGAAATAAAAAAAAAAAAAAACCTAAATAACCAAAAATAAAAACTGAAAGCAATGTTTTTTATTTGTAATTTTCTACTTGTTTCAATTGAAGGAATTACAAGATCACTTGATAGAAGCAACTGGAAATCACAAACGAGAAATAGCTCGTATCTTCAAACAATATGTAGCATTGTTTCCTAAATGGATTTTTCAGCTTAGGTATATAATATTTATTTCAACTTCAATTTTCAAAAATGGCTCATATTTGTCAAAAGTTAGTTTTATGAATGCTTGTTTTATGAGAAATATTTTTACTTTGTAAATCTTGTCAATGTTTTATTTGATATGGAAATCAATGGATGAAATTATGGAAATTAATCAAGATATTTATTTGAATCTACTTTTTTTAAGGAATGGTTTTAATATTCTTTTGCATGGTCTTGGATCTAAACGGAATTTGCTAAACACATTTAGAAAACAGATGCTACCTAACCTATGCCATATTGTTGTCAATGGATTCTTTCCAAGTTTAACTATTAAGAGCGTAAGTAGCAATGCTTTTGAAAAATTTCCAGCATGAAAGAGTTTGGGTTTTAGAGTTATATTTATAAATTATTTTGAATATCAACTAGTGACGTGATAAGAAATTCGTTTGTTTTATTGATATTTTTAATACATTGCAACTGTTGAAAACGGAACTTTATTTGAGATAACTAATACAATCTAATGTGCAATAATGTCCACAATAAGTTTACAACCATACGAAGCAGCGCGTATTCATAACAGGTTTGATCATACAACGTAGCTTGTTTTTATTTGAAATTGAATTTTTGCTAGTCTGTCATGCGTATGTTAATGTTTCAGAACGTTTATGCTGACCGTTCTAATTATTCTAATTATTGTTTATTTGTAAAATTTTATTAGAATGTGTTCAGAAAAAGGTTTCTGTTTTGCGTTATGCAATTTTGTTTATCATAAGTAGGTGGGTGCTGCTGCTGCTTTATTCTATTTCATCTCACCGGGTCGCGTCACCCAAAAAAGAACTATCTCCGTGTGCATATCTGTCCTGTCGACCATAATCCACGACACTACAAATCTCAAATACAAATCTCAAATACGAATATCAAATATAAATCTCAAATTGTGCATAAACCGACATCCAAAGGGCAAACGTAGAGTTTTGAGATATCATCCAGTCATCTGCGACCACGCTTACCTGTCCAAAACTTGAAATTAAAGTTGCCCTAATTGCCCTTGAGCTTTCGAGTTTATTTTTAGTCCATGTTTTCACATTAAAACAAACTGCTTGCTTTAATGGTGCTTTAGAGATTTGAAAATATTCACTGATCAAACTCCCTAAGTCAATATAGGAGCAATCAGGTTGTTTTAATGTCAAAACGTAGAACTGGAAATGAATGGCGTTCCTTTAAATTGACTTGAAAGCTTGCGGATGAGGGCTATTTTAGTTTCCAGTTCTGGACATGTAAGCGTGATAACAGATGACTGGATGATATCCCAAACTCTAAGTTTTCCCTTCGAACATCGTTTTGATTACATTTTGAAATTGCTAGCCTCACAGATTTTGAGGTAGAAATAATTCGGTTAATTAATGGTCACTTCTAAATTTAATAGTTAATTAATGGTCACCTCTTATCAGAATGCAACGCAAGCATACAAGCTATGTGTTATTTCGTTGTTGTTGTAGGTTCTAAACATGATCACTGAAGATGTTCTTCATTCTAATTGTTCATTTAAAAATATCATCGACCAATGCAATCACATCAAATCGGAATATAACTCGGGTATCGTATCACTTCAACCATATTTTAGAGATTGTCTGGAACAATATTCAAGAAGCCATCAGAATCATTGAGTCTATAGATTTGAAGCTAATTCGAAAAAGTTCTTTGTCTGAATTTTTTTTTGTTCTTTTCCTTCAGTACTATGAATATTTTTCATTTCAAGTCATTTCAATGGGTTTTATAATCTTACTAAACAGGAATGTACTTATTGACATGGAAGATCAATTGAAGCAAACTAGAAAGATTGAAAGTGTCTTGTGCCGTGGTTGAAATTGCATAATTAAGCTTCAAAACTGAAGATATTAATGTTTTAGTTTTTTTTAAAAAAATTCAGCTCTAATGTTGAAATATTGAGAATGAAACAAAATGAAACAAAGTAATACTTTTTGAATTATATTTGATAATTGTTTGATGATTAAATTAGTTTGATGTTAAATGTTTTGTCCTAGATGACACCGATGAATTGTTTTTGATTGTAAATAATATTGATGGACCAATGTTACGGAATTCAAAGGTAACAATACAACTAACGATATGTTCATTTATCACGATATGTTTCATTTACGATATTTATCACGATATATCACGATATGTTTCAGTGGTATGCTATGGTATTTTAATGAAATACTGTTTGTTGTTTATGGAAAAGACTGTAGGCAAATTTATTGATGCAAATCTGAAATCTTTTGGTAAAATAAGGTTTTTGGGCCTTTTTTGAAGAATGGTTTTGTTTTGCAGGCTCAAAATGCTCTTAGTTATTTGGCTTCATCACCGAAAATACACATTATTGCTTCTATTGATCACATCAATGCACCAATTAGTAAGTCTCGTTTGAAAAATTTATGTGAATGTGTGAATATGTGAACACAGAATATGTGAATACAGTTAGAACATATGTGTACGATTTTTAATCTTTATTTTGAAAAGACTTAATATTTAGACATCTAGAGTTAGACATCTAGAGTCAATTTTTGCTTCTTTTATGGGACTCGCTCTTAGGTCCAATGAGGCGAGGCGTTTGGCTCTTTCGTCAAAAAAGAATTTGGTTGTTTAATATTTTTGGTAATATTTAATGTTTTCTTTTAGTTTGGGACCAAAATCGTTCCAGTCGATTTAATTGGTTATGGTATGATGCAACGACATTTGACAGATATATCGAAGAAACATCTTTTGAAAACTCATTACTTGTACAACAAACTGGCTCACTTGCCTTGAGTTCGTTGACTCATGTTTTAAGAAGTTTAACCCCAAATGCCAGAGGAATTTTCAAACTTTTAATTGAAAATCAGTTAAACAACGATTCAGATACAAATTTTGCAGGTAAAATGTTTGTAAATGATAAATAATAAAAGTAATAATGAAAGTAATAAAGAGTAATTATAAAATCGAACAAATTAAGGAAAGCGCTTTAACGCTTTTAGATATTTACTATACTAGCACATATAGAGTTACTTACCGAATACAACGAAACAACCTTACACACTACAAATATCTTACTACGTTACCTTGCTATTCAGGTATACAAAACTCAAAATAATTTAAACCCACAGCCTTTTCACTTAAAAATTCATTGCCATGCAACTTTCATTTTCCGAATGAATTAAAAATTCATAAGGTCAATTCAAGAAAAAAGATTAAACTCCGTCAGATATTTAGGGCCGAAAACATGGAACAAACTTCCGGATGATTTGAAAATTGCCCATAGTTTAAACATCTTCAAAGCCCTTGCTAAAACACGACTAAATTCAAATAGTTGTGTCTGCTCTTTAGTTTTTATTAACTATTGTCAACAACACTAAATTAGAATTAAAGATATAGGTATATAAAAAAGATTTGAAGCGAACGTTGCTGTTGTAAATTAAATCGAACATTGCATTAGTTGTTGAATCAATAAAATGACTTTTTATTTTGAAAACAGCAAATTCAAGATTGTTTTGAAGTTACATCAACATTACATTTTATTATTTATATTTTATGAACGAAAATATAGTAACATGTGGTTATTATCTTTTGAATTCTGATTGTTGCATTTATCATGTAACATTACCATGGTAAACTTTATTTTTTTGCATTTATTTTTATTAAAGATCGCTTCATTCAGACAAAAATCGATTGATTTTGAAAATAATCTCAATTTTTTTAGGGATTTCATTTTCGGATTTATATCGAAAATGTAGAGAAAAGTTTTTGGTGAACAGTGATTTAACATTGAGAGCACAACTGACTGAGTTTTTGGATCACAAACTCATTAAATATAAAAAGGTATGTATGTATTTTAATAACTACTTTTTGTAACAATTGTTTTGATAAGGTAAGACTCACAGATAGATTTCGTTACGCATGTTGTTCTTTTGAGCGTTTTTTTTTGGGGGGGGGGGGTTGTGTTAGAGAACGTTTCTATTTTTGCATGAAATTCATCGATTTTGCACGAAAACTTAAGTTGTTGTTGCAATTTTGAAATAAAATAACAGAACCTACGTTTTTACAGCATAAATTACTGCAAATGTCGAGGGAAAAGAGATTGTCTACGAAATGTTGTTCATTAAAGATTTAAAGCCAAAATTGAACAAGCAATCAGATTCCATCGCAGCCAAATTGTTCACTTAGTCTTTTTGGCGCCAATAATTTGAACCGCCAAAATTCTCACCACGTGATAAAGACTCTATTGTCTATTTTTCTATATAAACAAACAACGTCTTTTATTTCATTTAGCTTGAAAATGATTTTAAGATGACATCGAAACGTCGCTCATTATTATCGTTAATATTTATAATTAAAACTTTATAATTACGCTAATAAATGCGTGGATATGTTAAGTTTCATGGTGGTTAGAATCGAAGGTAAAATAAAAAGAGTAATGAATAAGAAATTTAGAGATAATCATGTGAAAGTTTGTTTGGGTTTGTTTAAAACCTTGTTGTACCTTTTTCAGGCAACTCCTTGTCCTAAAGATGCAAATAGAGAGATGATAAATGATGGTGCATCTTGGACGATCATCAGCACAGGTATAAACACTTATTTTTCTTACAATTGTATGACTGAATCTGTTCAAGTCAAAGCCATATGGAAATTATCCTGAAACTTTAAACAGAGCTGAAAATACTTTGCAGAAGTTAAAGTAATACCATTACAAATGTTTATGTTTTAGGACGGTTACGTTATATTACGATTTTATTCTTAACCGTTGTTGTTAAAAATATTTAATGTTGCTGAAAGATTATGATATACTGGGTGACCAAAAAAAACTATCCCCATTTGCAGGGCTGTAGCTTGAAATCCGTGAGGCTGCAAATCCGAAATTGTGCACAGAACATCGTCTGAAAGGCAAACTTAGAGTTTGGGATATCATCCTTTCATCTGCAACCACGTTTACCTGTCCAAAGCTTAAAATTAAAATTAATCCGCGAGGTTTCAAGGTTTTTGAAGAAACATCATTTGTGTCCATGTTTTGACATTAAAACCACATGTTTCCTTTAATGTGGTTCACAATTTGAAAAGATTCACTGATCAAACTCCTAAGTCGATACATGAGCAAGCAGGTTGTTTTAATTTCAAAACAAGGACCGGAAACGAATGGTGTTCCTTTATATTTACTTGGCAGGTCAAGAATTAGTGCAATTTTAATTTCCAGTTTTGGACAGGTAAACGTGGTTGCAGATGACTGGATGATATCCCAAACTTTACATTGGCCTTTCCGACGTCGTTTTGCGCACAATTTTAAATTTGCAGCCTCACGAATTTTAAGCTACATCCCCGCAAACGAGGATAGTTTTTTTTTGGGTCACCCCGTGTATTTTTAAAATTTTTAATTGAAATTATTTTAGTGATAATTGAAGTATTTTTAGTGTTAAATTTTTGCTTTTCAGATAAAGCAGAATACACATTTTGCGAAGGTATGGGACCTGTTCCAACTTCCGTGACTCCTGTTCCACAAGTCACGTGCTTACAGGTGTGTTAAGCGATTTAAATAAGTTTCAATGATTTATATTCCTCATTTTTAAAGCAAAATTAGTTATGTAATAGTTTTATCTTAACCATTTCATTATATCACAGCATATCATTTCAATCAGATGTTAACCCTTTCACCCCGGAGAAGGCCATATGGCCCATTGACGAACAACGTAAAACGTCATATTTTCAGGAGGCAAATACGAGCAGAACGCTATATTGATTTATGATATTTCAACATAAGTTGATTATAAGTTGAACATAAGTTATTAATATGATTATGATGTTGAGCCTGGAAAGGGACAATAGCATTGTAAATATTTCCGTATTTCTTCCAGTCTTGCATTTAACTGTGTAACCAATCTGTTTTGTGTTCGTCAAGATATACAATTCATTTCAATTTCGTTTCATTTTTGCATTGCAGTTGATTTAGAAAGGGCAAGGGGCCCTCCATTTAAAAACTTACAACAGTGATCTACTGATTTAGTGATGTAATTGTTCTTTATAATCACTGTGATCCGAATTATTTTTTGCATTGAATGATTAGTTGATTAGCTTGGTTTTAGGTTGATTTCCGTTATTTCATTTAATTACACCCTTGTTGCTTTACTCTTTCATAGTTAAACGGAGGCGGCGACGTTGCAATGGTGGAGCTCAAAGGAGAAAATTTTACGCCAAATTTAAAAGTATGGTTTGGAGATGTCGAAGCAGATACTATGTACAGGTATTGCCAAATGCCAGTTTAAACTCGTGCTTTTTACCGTTTCCCCCGGGAAAGGCCACGTGGCCCATTTTTGAACAACATAAAACGTTATATTTTCAGGAGGTAAATTCTGACAGAACTTTATGCCACAGTTGATCCCCGCTATCTCGGACTCGCGACTCCTGGCCACGTTTTACATTCGTTTGACATTTCATGACAAAACTTTATGTTAATTTTAAATATTTCAAAGCGAGTTTATCTTTTGAATTAAATCGATTAGTTGTGCTACCACATCCAAAATAAAAGCAAGACGGCTATTCCTTTCATTGCATTTAAATACCCTTTGTAATTTTATTTTCTTGTGATCTGGATTATATTTGAAAACATCACAACTCCAATATAATATATACTCAAAGTCAGAAAAACGCCATGGTCAAACGAACTCTTACCAGAGGAAGGTTGAAGAAAACAAAGGAAAATTATATGCCACACCCAAACAACGCCTACTTTCCATTGTTTGATGAGAAAGGTTTGAAAAAATCAAACTTTGCGCTCGGGGGAGGTTGATCATTTTTCTGGACTCTAAATATTCTCTAATGTATTTTTATTTAACAAGTATAATTACTCTTAGATTTTATTTCTCAATTGTATTTTAAAGACAAATAACTTTCAACCATGCTAAAAGATAAATAACTTTCTTCTTAAGAATTATAAAAATAGAAGTAAATAGCAAAGATATTCTACATATGTTTCCTAACTTTTCAACTTTGAAATTTACTAGGTTGGTGTCGCCTACCACCTTAACGAAAATGCGCCACCTTAACGAAAATGCGCCATTATGGATTTTTTTTAAAAATTTTGCTCAATGACAATTTTGACTCCAAATTCAGATTCCGCGTACAAAACTTAGTCAATGTGTGAATTTTCAAATGCCTATCATTAGCTGCTGAATTTTTACAAGAATTTAAAGTTTGAGAATTTATATTAGGGATTTGACCATGAAAAACGCTCGGGGCGAAACTTGTCACACGGAGACAATTTTACGATCAAATCCCTTACAATCTTTCAAGGTTTAAATGCTGATAAAATCATTAGTAGTTAGGAAAGAATTTTGAAAATTCATAGATTGACTAACTTTTTCATTTCCAATCCGAATCTTAAGACACAAAATTAATAGCTTGAACTTTTGAAAAATTCCCTAAATGGCGGACTTTCTTTAAAGCGGTTTATTGTCCATCTCCCTGAACAGTTCACTTTCTTCTTTTCAATAATTTTTTGTAATTTTTGAGAGCTGTATTATATTCAATCTAAATGCACGCTTTATAAGTTTACTTGTTTCAAACGCGTCAATAGAATGAATTAATTGTAAACAAGAAGGTGATTCATTCAGGACGACACTACTTTTCTTTCTGGTAAACAATTTCTTATGAAAATTTATTATGATTTATTATGAAAGCGCATCAATTAGACAGATATTTCTATAATGTGTTTCGTCATTTTGTTTTTAGATGTGAAGACAGCATGTTTTGCGTTGTTCCTGACATATCAGCATTCCGGGACGGTTGGAAATTCGTCCGGTCTCCGACACAAGTTCCAGTTTCATTGGTTCGTTGTGATGGTGTAATATATCCCACTGGACTAACTTTCACATATACTCCCGAACCGGGTGAAAGGAGCTCTGAGCCTACGAGCGCAGAAATTGTTGGATCGTTGGTCCGGACTAGTAATGCCGGGGAATTAACTTGATCAATGGATCAATTATATGGTCGGTAAATATGTGAAAATTGCTATCATAAGTGTTATTATGGCTTCAAGGATAACGAGAGCATTTTGGGAGGCCTGGTTTTGACCTAATGGTGACTTAAATTCTGAAAGAATATTTAATATTGTCATTAATTTCTGTGTTTCGAAACGGTGAGCTTTTTGCAACAGAAATTCCGCTGTGTGGAGGACGTAGGAAATGTTTATAAAATACGTTAGCTTTTGTAACTCTTGAATGGCTATATGGCCCACTGATACGCTTTATTTCCAGGGGGAAATGAAAACAGAACGATCTATTTATTTGTAAACTTTAACGAAATTTTAGGTTTTTTTTAACTCAGTTGGTCTGCTTCTGTTACCTCCTGCAAAATAAACACCGAGATACGATTTACCTTGTAATTGAACATAAATCCGAGTGTGATAGGTTTAGAGAATGACTTTGTTTTTAAAAGCTAACGTTTTTTCTGACCTAATATTGTGGGCGTCAGTAGTTACCTACATAATGTCTTAAAAATGTTCACAAATTTGAAAATAAAAAGATCGGCAAAACTGAAAACTGTCATGAATATCAATTTTGAAAACCCTGAAGTTTTGGCGATTTTGCTAAAAGATTTTCTGATATTGGAATGATGATTAGTCCTCAGATTGAGTGCTGGAAAGATGAAACATTATTGCTACTCTGTAACAGTTGAGCTGTTCGTGTTTGCTTCATGTTTCAGTAAATTATGCTCAGTCATCGTAATCTTCTTATATTTAAAGTTCTACCGATGGAATATTTTTAAAGTTTAATCCAAGAAACTGTTGCAAATTTTTGCAACTTATTATTTAAAAAAGTTAAAAGTAATAAATTATTTATAGTAATAAAAGCTGCTAGAATTTTTTAAATAGGATTGTTGATACGAATAGAATCAAAAACAGAATTTGTAAAAGAATGGATTCAAAAGATGATGACATACAATGGCCTAAGGCTGTAAAAATAAATTGATTTATGAAAACAAAGAGTTTGCAAAATTTGTAAAACTCAAGAAACTTTCCTTGTTGAACACACAGCTTTGTAAAAACCGACACAAAACCTATTTATTGAAGAAAAAAAATGAAAGCTAGTTGTTTTTAAATTTAGAATTCAAAGTTTATTTGCACTTTAATCAAAGAAAGCCTTGTATAGAAATTGTATCTTCCTAAATTTGTTTTGGGATAAAACCATGTCTTGTTGTTACGCATTCGGTTGAACAAAAATACGCTGAATTTACGGGTTTTAATTGAACTCTTTAGTCACCAAAGTCATGGCAATGCCCCCAGCATTTTGAATGTTGTGTTATCGAAATGTAAATAGAAAGTATGTAATCAATTTGGTGGAATGAGGGAGAATTACCAATGCTGTTATACATGTCCCTCGTCTTTTATTTGTAAGATTTTGCATTATTGACAGAATCTTCTATCATGGATATTTGAGATAAAAATGAACTTTGTATTTATTTCTGACAAGAAATCATTCTCACGTGATGAGCTAACTCGTAGTTTTTGATTGGCACAAGTTGCATGTCACATTCATGGAGCCAACTTCTCACATAGTATTGATACATCATACATTCAACACAAAACTTTTAAATATTTTAACTTTTATAATTTGTCTAACTTTTTTCTGTCAGCTAACTTTGTTTGTAAATCTCTGGTTTTTCATAGTTGCTTTAACCTCTAATTTTTTTATTTTCTTCAGAAGGAACGTATCTTTTCTTGTGGGACAAAAATTTCCTGAGTAATTATCTTCTTCGTCTTTCCTTTCACACATATTTTTTCAATGACATTTAAAAGAATTTTTGTTTTTTAATTCATCGTTGACATCAAGCTTTGATACTCGATATCGTCCCAGATTTTTTTCTCGGAATATCCTCTTGCATCCAACTGAATATTTGGTCTGCTTGTCTGAGATTGAATTTCATAACTGGTAAAATGTACTGTTTATTTTCTGCCGCTTGTGACATTGCAAGAAGCCGAACGAGAAACAGGAGACACGCTGCCAAAGCTGCAATGCCACCAGAAAATAAAAAAGCGGAAGAATAAGATCCTGTCATGTCATAGATCAAGCCTGAAAGAAAATTGATTCAATTTAATAAATTTCTGAAATTTAAAAATAGGTTAAACAGTGTTTTCTTGGTCGGTTAATTTTTTCTGTATCCATATTTGTAAAAATCGAACATACTTTATGCCTTTACCAGCAAAGATAATTTCATATTGATAAATGTGTATGTTTGTAGGCACTTCTGGATTGGTCAATCACATCACACAATTTTGATCACATGCTCATCATTACTGTAAATTGATTGGCTGTTAACGAATGTAAACAAACAGACTTATGGGCCTCGTTTGGATATTTTTGTAATTTCAAGAAGCACGGCATTCATTGAACATTGACAAATTCGAACTTTGATAATGGAACTCTTAAAGGCTTGTTTCAATCTAATATATCCTAAAAGTTGGGAGAACCAAATCCACAATTTATGCTCATATTTCTGGCTAGGCATCCATGATGAAATGAATGCATTGAGTTGGGAGATAGCTATATAAATATTAAATTTCTGATTTGAGTAAGGATATAGCCATAGAAATGTGACAATTTATTTCACAATTTATACCGCATTATTTTAAAAAATAAATCAAAGAATTGAGAATCCTAATTCTAATCCTAATTCTAATAAACTTATTGCTACGTTTTTCGATTATATTTACCAGCAAACGGAGGTCCAGCTAAGTAGGAGATGCCTCCAAATAAAAGAAAAACACTGTAGGCCCTTGCAAGCTGTTCTCCAGAAACAATACTTCGAATACATGGCAAATGTAATGCTGAGATTCCTCCTTCGGCTATACCAAACGCAGCCGTATAAACGAATAACCCAATGTTTGTTGTAAGTACAGGAACTAGAGTAGTTGCTACACAATTCAGCATTAACGAAATTTGGTAAAGAACTAGTATTCCAGTCCAAGGCAAAGCAGAAATCTTTCCAAAAAATAATTTTCCAACTCCTTGGCACATTGCAAGACATCCTGGTAAAAATACAGCACTTGAATAGGATATCCCGAGATCCATTGCCAATCGAACCTTCAATGTTTAATATATTATGAATGATGAATAGGGTGTGAGAATTTGAAATTATTCTAAAATTTTGGAGAAGACAAATTATTCTAAAACTTTTGAGAAGACAGAAATACAGCATGCTGACTTCATTAGCATCGCCAAAAGTCAAATAAAAAAGTAAATAAATAGAATGAAAATAGAGTGATTTCGTTGGTTAACTAAATGTTTTCTTGAAACGAAACTGTATGCAACAATAGCCAAAAATATGAAAGTTTGCTAACATGACATTTTTCCTTGAACGAAGCAATTCCTATTTGGTCAATTTTAGGATATGCATATGCCTACACTATATTAGTCACTTGTCGGGTCTCCTATTCAATTTTTTAGAATAGGCGAACACTTACTTTAAAAATACCATAAAAGTTGAGCACAAAATTACCAAATGACTCATTTCTATTGTTACTACTATGTCACTCTTTTAGTTGAGCGGGGGTATTAGTTCAGGCGGAGGGGCGATACTATGAAGATATCATAGCAGTAGCACAGGAACGGGGGTGCCCCCACTTTTTTCGAAGAATAATCCCTTTTGTCTGAAAAATGCCCCTTTCCTTTAACATATATAGCCAATGGTCCCCCTCTTTACGACAATTTTTGTCTAAATAGTGACTATTTCGTGTAAAATATGGAACCAGATGTGCCCATTTGCATGCTGTCTAACGCTTACTCATTTTTCATTATTTTACTTACTAGCCCCAAAAACATGCAAAAGTGCGTCTTTTTCTTCGCGCCCCTCCACTTTTTAAAACGTTCCTACGGCCCTGTGTTATATAAGTCTACAGTGTAGTAATAATGACCCAATATTGTGAGACAATCATAATCAGCAACTACTTCCGCAACAATCAGTCCCACGAGCCACTGTCCAATTCTTAGTAAAATACTTTAACATTATTTATCATCATTACTTCATTGAACATCAAACAAACTATGTTGTAGCATAATATTTAGTCAGTTTACAAAGCATTAAACAAGTCTTCAAGGCTCGTTTGTGAGTTAATACCACGAGGTTTTGGGCAAAAGGTGTATCACTTGAAAAATTATTATGCATTTTTTCGGCAGTGATACACCCCTCGGTATTGTGTCCATAAACTTACCAAATGTATATATGGTATTAATGCTCCAAAATTGATCAGTGAATTGGAAATCAAAAGCACAATGAATGGTTTGTTTTTCTTTAACGGTAATTCAAGTTTTTCTTTTGAAACCATTTTCATTTCCTCTTGATCAGTGCTCGTGCTTGCTGATTCTTCATTGCAACTTGATTCCTCCCTTTTTAATGGCATCTTGTAAAACATCGAAAGCACGATTGGAACAAGAGATATTGCAGTGGAAATGCGAATGCCTTTTTTAAACCCATACTTACTCATTACCAAACCAATCAGCGGGGACATTGCGAAGCCCCCAAAACTACTTCCGCTACAAGCAATCCCATGAGCCAATGTCCAATTCTTGGTGAAATAGTGAGGTAATATCAATACTGATGCGAAATAGCACAAGCTTTGGCCTACTGCAAGCACCAGTCCAATCGTTGCGTAAAGAATAAATATATTTGTTGAAAATGATGAAGCAAATAGGGCCAAACCAATGAGGATTCCACCAGCAAACATCGAAATGCGATAACCATAACGATCGTACAATTTGAATGTGAGTGTGGTAACTATTAACATCAGTGAAATGGAAAGGGACAAAATCCATGCTGAAAAAGACATTATTTCAATTATTTATTTATCGAAGGCTTATATGAGCCTGGCCGGCTCTGTCTCTCTGTCTAAGTGATCTCACTTGTTCGTGAAAGATTAAAAGAAACACGTTTTATATATTCGAACAATAATTATCATGCCAATAAATTCTTCTGCAAGTGCCGAGTGGACTTGCTCCGACTCAATCCAAGTCTATTTGGTTTCGTTATCGTCAATCAGTAAAAAATAAAAATATGTCACTGCGGAGGAATATTTTGTTCTTATTTGCCTGAGGTTTCTCCTCCGCAGGGTATTTCCCTCCGCAGTAACATATTTTTATTTTAGTGTGGAGCGGCCCTAGAGTTAATAATCATTTAATTTTAAAATACATTTTCTGGTAAAAAGGAATCATTTTTGCTAAATTTTTGATGGAATAGGAAATATAACTACATTTATACATGCAAAAGTCAAATGGTTAAAGGGGTAACGCAAAAAGAAACAATTTTTATATATTCAAACAATAATTATCAAGCCAATAAAATTTTCTGCAAGTGCGGAGCGGCTGCAGAGTTAATAAGCATTTAACTTACCAAGAATAGCATCGCTTTCATCAACAATTTTCTGTAATTCGACATAAATTGCTCCGAATGCTTTATAAAATCCCATTCCTGCAAACTGCACAAGAAAACTTGATGCACATAGGAACCATGGAAAAATCCTGCCAGGTTTCTCTTCAAGTGCTTGATCATCCATTGTTTCTTTAGGCCTTCGTTTTTCTCAAATTTATAATAAAATTTGCTAGTCTATCCTGTTTCATTCTTTGAGTTTTTCAGACATTTAGTTTTATGAGCTTGATTCCAGAGCTAACGTCAATATTAAAAACATATTTCTGTTTTAAATCCAAGGGGGGACTAATGCTCAGTATAGGTAAATGGCGGGGGGTCAGGAACATTATATTTCATAAAACCCAAAAATATACCAAATTCTTAAAATTTACTCCCCAAGAATATGCCTTCTAATTGTACAAAATTGTTTATGTTGACAAAAATCAGATACGTATAACTAAATCGCTGAACTCGAAAGACTGAATGAATGAGATTCAGAGTGAATAAAAAAAAGAGTGAATAAAAATTTCTATTGTGTGTCTGTTTGGCCGAATTATGTGTACATTTATACTGCTATTAAAATCTTTTTTGATAACACCCCAAAAATATACTAAATATAATAAAATTGGTGCTCCCTAAAATATGCAAGATACCAATTTCCCATACCCTAAAAGTGTCTGAATCTTTCGTCACTTACCAATAATGAGCCCCCCCCCCCCTGGATTTTAAAGTTACAAGGACCTGCTTTATTCTCAGTTATCACAGCGAAATCACGTGAATATCGAGATCACATGACTTAGGCTTCGGACGCACTGCAGACATTGTCATGATAAATTCATGACAATCGTAATCCCCTTTGTTTGTGAACAATGATTGTTACACTGTCATGTTGATTATCCAGTGCGCCCGCGAAAATCGACATCTTTCCAGAACACCGAATTTCAACTAATCTTCAAAGGCCCCGAAGTCCTGCTCTGAGGCAGGACGAACTCATGACAGTCTCTGGAAAACTCTTGCGATATACTGTACTGGGCCATTGGAACCCTGTTGAACTTGTTGATTGCCCCTGTGAAAACATTTTAATCCCCCTGTAATCCTCGGCTCCAGTGCGCCCGCAAATCTGACGAAAGTTTGTCAAACTGGAAAAAGAGTTTTTTGCCTCCAGCTGGTTATCATATTTGACAATGTTTTGTCAAAAACCAGTGCGCCCGAACCCATAATGGCCTATTGTTGCAGTTTCTTTCCAACTAACCAAAGTGTAACAATGATCTGATCTATTTTGTTTGCAACAATGCATCTAAAAACCTCAAACAAATTTTAAGCCCATTGTGATCTTCCAGTTCTTTAACTTTATAAATCATGGAATAAATTTCAGAAAATGAAACTATTAAAATGAGAAATCTGATAACATGTCGTTGTTGTAGATAAGATAATGGACATATTACAAAAGGTATGAAAATCTTTTTTCGTCGAGTTGTCATTTTTTGAAGTTGATCAGAATTCGAAAGTTGTTTATGTTTATTTTTCCGGGATTTTGAATATGAAATTGAAAAAAAGATTTTGAATATGAAATTAAAGAAAAATGCTTTTAATCAAAACCTGTAAAGGCTTAGCCCCTTCTAGAATTTAAATCCAACCACTACGCTTTGCCCCTTGAATCATTTATGCAGTTGATTTTAATTCCTGAGCAAGGTGTCTTCAACGCAAACCTCGTTTTCACTTGGTGTATGTCTGGAGAGCTTCAGGTGGTATCACCTACCTTATATTATTATACGTAAATGTATATGCATAAATATGTTCTATTATTTGTTCTAATAGGGGGCTACAGCTGATTTGCTCCTACACAGTATAGTGTAAAATGCTTTTACAGCATAGTTGCAAAAAGTTCCTAATTTTCAGAATTTTCGGTTGCATAGTGCCAAAACGAAAACTCGGAAAATTAGAAACTTACCAGTTCTCCGAGTGTTGGGCCTGGCCAGGAAAATGTTTCTATTTAACCGAAGAGGCTATACCAAGCAGGAATTAGGGCGAACGGACAAATCCAAATAAATACATTTCAATGTATGTGACACACAAATTTATTCTTATACTTTTTATTTTTACGAAATTTTGTAAATAATTAGAGAAATGGCAAAATTTGTAAATGAAAGCCTACAAAATCCGCTGACCCTCACCAAATAAACTCTCTCGTCGTACGGGGATCGTACAGCACACAAAATCCAACAACCCCCTGATTTTCATTTATTTGTTAATTCTGTTGATTCTGTTAACTTTATTTGTTTAACTTTTGTGAGCTTATTCTTTTTCTGCTAGTAAATTCCCAGTAAATTATGTCGAAGCTTCGCTGATTTAGTTCGGCCTGAAAGAGCCTTTGCTGAAGGGTCACCCTCTTTAAATAATTGAAAATGAAAAAATGAAAAATGAGAGTGGTTGGGCTAAAAGACCGGAAGACCACAGTAAAGCAAGCAGAGAAAACTGAAAGTTTCCTGTTGTTTTACGTTCCCTGTACTTTATGTGGTTTTAAATAAATCAGCGCGTTTTCCATCATCAATGCGAACATTTTTCATTTTGTAATAATAAATCATTCTGCGGAGGAAAATATTTTTATTTCTGCGGAGGAAAATATTTTTATTTCTGCGGAGGAGAATATTTTTAATTTTTGTCTGCGGGGGAAGAGTGAGATGCGCAGGAGTTATCGGAATTTGCGCCATTTTTTGATTGAACAAAAAAGCATGTGAAGGTGAAGCCACATATAATAATATAAGCCATGTCCATGTGGACAGTGGATAAGGCAATGTTGCAAGCAGCACTCCAAGCAGCAAACAGCAGATTCAAACAAGAAGATGCAAATACAAGAAATATCCAATTAAGGAGGTATAGTCTATGTGGTGTGTATGTCACACACAGGTAAAACGCTCGTGAAATTCAACGAGATATCAAGAGTAATTTAACCTGAAATCGTACGGTGTAATTTTATTAGCGGTGAAATTTTCAGAAGGTGTAATCATGGTGTAATTCAATAATTTTTGTAAGATTAGTGCAATGGTGAAATTTAGCATGTAATTTAAAGTTCGGAATAATTCATCATGAAATTGTACAATGGTAATTTGGCACGAAATTCAATCCATCATGTAATTTATCTTCTGTTTCTTTTGTTTTCACCATGGTGCAATTAAGCATGAAATTTCAAGCATGGTGTAATTCAACATGCAATTCAATCACTTTACTTTTTTTGGCCATGGTGTAATTTAAACCCTGAAATTTCCAATCCATGTAATTCGGCGTGTAATCAAACAATTTTCTTTTGTTTTGGACATGATGTAATTGAGCATGAAATTTTACGGTTTTATAGAATTCCCAAGAAAGGGCGCTGTCCTCAACCTTGTTCCCAGGGTCAAGCGGAATTCGTACAATGAAAACGTTATTTTTATTTTTAACATTTGATTTTTATCCCTTTTAACGGCAATTGGCCGTTAACCCTATTTGGCCTGGGGGCATTATGCCCCCCCCCTACCAAACACTTCTGAATAACATCTAAACTACTTGCAGCAAGGTGCTGGAACTTCTTGACTTTTCCTAAAATCCAATTGGCTTCACAACATAACAATAGTATAATTATGATTTTGCACAATTGTTCATTGATCTATCAGGGAAAGAAGTTTGGCAATTAAAAATCAACTATTTACACAATTGCAATTATCATAATTTAACTAATAACACTAATTAAACCCTATTGTTTCTCTAAATTAAATTTTGTTTCTTTAATTACTTAATATGAATCAGAAACTATATTTTGCCCATAAATATTGAGGTTTTTAGTGGTTTTTGTAAGTAATATTGCCTTTTAGGTTGAATAGCTGTTTTTGCACATTTTTCCATTGTTTTTGGTTGCCTAGCAACATTCAACATAATTAGATGCTAATTAATATTATTGTTTATTATGTGTGGGAGGTGTCATAATCAGATTCCTATTGGCTGCTGAAATAAGAAGGAGGGGGGGGGGGCAAAATGGCCCACCCAGACATAAATATCAAATTGTCTACCCAGGCCAAATAGGGTTAAGAGAGGGAGGGGTAAGGGGCAATGCCTACTTAAAAATAAAACTAACAACTTTACGTATATATACATTTACAAAACAGGCCAAATATTAATGAATCATCTCTGTGTAAAAATGATGCACAGCAGAGAGACTGCACCGCAGACAAGAATTCTTGTTCTAAATTTTTATAAGTTAAGGCTGCTTGTAGATAGTATTTATGCTACTTGGGCCTTTGGGCCTCTAATTGTAATATCAATTCTTGAGGAGATCCAGTCACCACAAAAGTCTGGGGTTTCAATAATTCTATTATATTTTAATCCATGTTACTTATAAGTAAAAGCAACTTGTTAAATATTCTTTATACCATCATAGCAACATCAACATGAGATCATAGATGCTCAATTACAGCAAGGAGTAGGGAGTTCAAGCTCCCAAATTGGCATATATTGCTTTGTATTTGTTTCAATAGTAAACAAATCTCAAACCAAAGGAATTTTTGGGAAAAAATAGCAAGGTTCTTAAGACCACTATTGAACTTAACCCATATATGTACCAAATTACAGGCAAATCAAGAGAGAGATAAGAATCTTAAAAAAGTTTAAATTTATTTTAGCCACCCAACACAATAAAGAAAATCATTAAAATTTCAAGTGCCTATCTATGTTTGAAATCTGTTGCTTAAGTTGAAAGGTCAGACCAGGGTCAAATTATATTTATTCAATATAGACATTACAAGAGCTCATTACAAGAATAGCTCATTACAAGAATTGCAAAATATATTCTTTAAAGTTTAAAAATTATTAATTTTCAAATTTATTATAAAAGCAAAATATTATAACTGTTTACTTTTAATTTCAGGGGTTAATAGGTATTTTCACATGGCATGCATTCATAAAAAATTCCTATCATCTTCTGGAAAAGCTGACATTTCTTCAGCAATGCTCTGGAAGCATTTGTCAGATATGTACAACCTTGATACTTTGGTATGTGAGAATTTTGTACTACAACGTAAATTCTATAATGAAGGGTCCCCTCAAATGAGATTATTCTGAAGTTTATTTTGTATTGTTTTTAAAACAATTTTTAAAATATTTCTCTGTAGTCAACTTAAAAAGTGATACCTATTTTGATATTTTTTGTGCATTGAGAGTCAAGATATTAATTCTAAAAGTTCAAACTTGCCTCCAGCCCAATTTTTTGTTGAGCTGGCAAAAATTAATTTTTCAGTTTATCAATTAAATTTTCCACATGAGAAGGGTGTCCTTTGCCCAATTATTTTTCCATTCTAACTATTTTTAGCAACAAAACGTTACCATTTTTTTTTTTGTACTTCTCAAAAATTAATACACATTGAAAAATGTACAGGGCAACCCAAAAAGAGTTTCCTTCTTTGACTGGTTATTTAAAATCAGCTGACTGACTGATTGAGGCTATTCAAACATCCTAATTTTTGAGATTTTTTCGATATTTAAAATAGGTCAAATATCTCTAAGAATGATCTCTAATTTTGTCTTGGGAATAGTAAACACCATAATGGCCAATGGATAAGTGTCAGAAAAACCAGATTTCCAACCCTACAAAAACAATATTATTTGTCTTAGGTTTAAGTGCTTTAAATAAAGGTGCTACTGTCTGACCACGTTTTTTCCTTTTTTGTACATTCTACAATTGCCTCTTTTTTTAAATCTATAAGTTCAACATATTTTAAATATTTGAAAAATCCCCCATAATAGGGATTAAGAAATAACTAAATTATGTTTCAGCTTTGAAGCAATGTTTGAATCTCTTCAATCAGTCAATCCCTGATTTTATATAACCTGTAACAGAGAACAACTCCCAGTCCCCCGCTTCCAACGGTACTGAATGAAAGATTTGAGCAATTTTTATGGAACTGAAAAACTGCTTCATGTTTGTCATCTGTTTTTTTTCAGAATGAATTAGAAACTGTTCCATTTCCAAATGGGGAAATTGAATTTTGCTTACCAGAAGAAATAACAAATCCAGAGATGGGGGCATCTCAACCATGTTCCCCAGCAACATCGACGGAAGATGGTCCAAGTTAGTTTTTGTTGTTATTTTTAGGTAGACTAGTATTAGGTTTAAAAAGGTTAATTTTTTTTCAAAAGTTTTTCAAATTTTTTTTCAAATCAGAAGAAATTTTTGAAATTTTGATTCTAGTAAATCAGAAGAATATTTTTGAAATCTCGATTCTAGTAAATCAGAGAAATATTTTTAAATTTTAATTGCTTTAAACAGGATTGCATTGTGGGCTATAGTTGTGGTTTTACTACTGCTGCAGATTACGGGCTATTGTTTTACTGCATTGGTAAAATGTTTAAGATTAAGGCACCAATTTTTTACTAAGATTCAAGACTTGGAAAATGGCTTTTAAAAGCGAACATTTACGTTCATGTAAATCTTAAACAAACCAGCAACTTGTAATGTATTTTAGTTAAAAATTCCTATCATGGAGAAGACGAACATTTCTGAAAATGTTCCAATTTTAAGAAAAATAGCACATTCCTAAAATCACAGCGCTGTCTTTCTAGCCTACGCCTAGATTTCATCGTCTTTGCTTTTTCTTGAATTACGTTAATTCTGATTTTTACGTTAATTCTTATTTTTACGTTCCCCCAAAAATCGAACGCAATGAAGCCCCTGGTTGTCCGCATTTTTATTATGCAAATGTGTGTGGTTGGGCTGGAAGACACATTTGGCAGCAATTTGGGAGGAAAGTGCATTTCGTTGCTTGTTCGTTTAAGTTTTTACAAGCCATTTTCTTCTTTATCGTCTTCATTTTGCTATAAATTCCAGAGAAAAACACACGCTTTTTTCCTGTTCTTTTCCAAATTGACCAGCTCCCTTAAAAAAAAAATCTAAAACCACATAAAAAACAAACGATGATTTCGATGCATTCACAGCCAGCAATGCTTAGCTCCCCTGTAGATATTTAGCAAATTCTATGTTCTTTCATATTTTCCAAAAAATAGTTTAGAAATTCCTAACTTTTCTACTGCCTCCGGGCTGAAATAGGAAGAGTACTTTTCCCTATTTTGACCCACAGCTTAAACAGAAACAAATCTTGCCTGACATAATTGGCGCATCACGTGAGGAAAATGAAGCAGGCTAGTTTCTAAAATCTCATACGTGACGTATGTGAACTCGAGAAACGGATGGAAATTGCAGACATTGTTGAAGTTGTCCTCGTGATGAAGAACTGGCACCGATATCCCATTTTCAATTAATCTTTTGATCTAGTTTTGAAGTGGTGTTTTATACTATTGGCTGAAAATGAGCTCTAACCAACAAATATACAAGCGTTCAAGCATGAGCGTGTTTCTTCCCAGGCAACTCTTCCAACCACCAACAACAACAAAATTCTGAGAAAGAAAGAGTTTTGCACAGAGCGTTAAGTTCAGTTAAACCATAGTCATTTGGTACAGCATAGCTGTGTACAAAGATATCATGTACTTTCGTGCACATCAAATTCCAGGCTGAGTCTCCTCTATAATCATCTTGAGTTATGTTAATGCATGTTGGAATAGATCTCCTTCTACTTTCCATCCTTTGCTCTTTCCATACTGATGAATGGCCAGACCCGAAACATTTGTTTTTTTTTTATTCAAAGCTATTGTAGCTTCAAATGATGAATCAGTGAATCCTCCTCACGCCATTATTAGTTTTTCTTTGTTCGTTAATTCACCGTCACCCGTCAATTGAGGATTTAATAACTGTACCCTGTAAAAATAATCCCGCTGTGATATACATTAAAAGTTTGGCGAGCACGAAATATTTATTTTAGAGGCTATAGTCGTTTCAATTTTGCAAGGATTCCCATACTATTTTAGGCCCAGCCCCCATATTCCCCGCAATAAAATATTAAATATTAGGAGGAGGAGTGTGTTGTCGTAAATATTGTATTACTGCCACACCCCACACCCCACACGACATTACAATTTATCGCATCACCTTCAGAAAATCGTTCATGATTTCATTTGACTTCAAATGTAGGCTGATAGAATTTCTACAAGGAGCAAAGCATAGACTGGAATCAATCGTAGACTTCTTTAGTTTTTCTCCTGGCTTAAACACAGGGAGCCCACTTTAAATTGATAATTTTTTAAAGTGCTGTTATCTTTTTGTTAAATTGTGAACGTAACGCAATTACAAAGCCCTGCGTTTCTCTCCTTCGCAACGGTTGCCTAAAAAAAGAAATCAAATCAATGAAAATTGCGTTGTGTTCACAATTTAAAAAAACCAACTGCACTTAAAAAAAATAATGTATTTGAAATGGGCTGAAAAGCCTAATCTTTGTGCAAGTCTTCATTTCATTGGCAAAACGATAACCGGTAATTTAGATTTTAGGATTGAACATATTATTTTGTGATGAAATTTTGCAATTACTTATTAAGACCGGCTAAACTAGACAACAGTGTCGTACAACTTTCATTTTTCACCAATGTTGCGCGACCTGTTTCCTAGTTTGGTCACTTTGTCGCGCAACAAATATCCGTGGAAATTCGTTGCATTGATGTTTGAGATCGTCAAACATTTTGTGCGACAAACCCATGTTGGATGACAATGTTTCTCATTTTGTCCTGGTGTCGTCAGGCAATTCAATCCATTATCTCTTCAACTGGCGCGAAATAATGCTCGAGATGATGCGCAGTAGATGTTACGTCTTCATTCGTAAATTGAAAACATGGCGGACATGTTCTTTGTCTTCATCCAGCACCTCTAAAAGCAAGATGTTCAAGATAGCCCTTCTGTGCATCTCCATTACAAATTAAATCTTCCTGCCAAATTGAGTGAAGGTTTCGTAACAACAGCAAAATACAACAATGTTTTCTAAAGTACGACAGCTTTCTAAAATGTAAACGTCTTTTATTTTTCTCTGTTGGAAATTCGATATTAAAATGGACAATTTTACAGAAGTAAATAAAAAGTTTATTGGATCAAAATAAAGGGAAAATTTCATGGACTATAGATTTTTTAATACTTGTAGAAATGTTGAGAAAATATGAATCAATGCCTCCTTTAGTATCACATTTGTAAAACACAGATCTTTTTTATTAACATGATCATGCAAATATATGGTTTGATGAGAGATAGTCTCCTGGTGGAGGGATGGGAGTATTCTCTAATATTTGGAGACTGGTAAAATGGCCGCTCAGAAATTGAGCTTTGTTGTTATAATTTTTCTAAACAAGTGTAAATAATTATGCGAATTTTCTTAAAACAGAGTGTTTTAGGAGAATAATTTATCATACAACAGGGACCGTGGAGTGTTTTAAAATTAGATGGGATTGGGATAGAAGCCCGATTTAGACCTGTCTGAAACAAAAAATTTGTGAACACAGATGAAAAACACTAATTTTGTAGAAAGTGGATAGCTTGAGCCCAACCATTCAGTATGGTTCTGCGGTCGGGAATTATGGTATTGAAACTTGGTTTGTGGCATTACCAACCTTTAATGCATCTAATTACTTAATCACGTATTAATTATTCACGTGACCGGTTGCTAGGCAACACGTTTTCTGACAGGTAGTCAACATACTGTTTGTATAGGAAATAAAGTTTTTCCTTACGTCATGGGTTTTAAAACACGATTACTGTTGTTCGTACGTGATCTGTACTGTGTCCTATCTTGTGAAACAGTTCTGCCTTCGCTGCGAGGCTTTTTCTCTCACTCGCAAGGCCGCTTCGTAGGCGCATCAAAGGCCTCGCAGCGAAAGCGCAACTGTTTCACAAGATAGGACACAGCAAAGAGCACGTACGAACAACAATAATCGTGTTTTAAAACCCATGCTTATATTTCAATAAAATCAAAGGTTTTTCGGTTTCTGTTACCATTCTAATAAACTCACGTATATCATTTTGAAAGAACCTAATTTCCAGGGGATGTTTTGAAATTTTTGGAAGCACATCCCTGTACACTTGGGAGTTACGTTTCATCCGCTTTAGTCCTTATGATGCATGTAGCTAGTTCTAAGAAATTTTTTATCTGCATGATACTGTTTCTATTTTCAGCAACGCAAAGGCCAACGAATCTCGCAGTATTAAATCTTATGAATTCAGCTTCAAGCGCTGAAAATGTTTTATCACCAAAGCGGAAACGCACCCGAGGGCCGTTCTTTTCGTCGTCAAACCCTTCGTCCCCTGCTCCAGGCACACCAGGATCCAAGAGAAGGCGCTGAGAACCGAGCATGACACAACATTTCTCTACAAAACTGTATCGCAATCGTCCCAGCGCCAGGGAGTCATAACAGAGAGACCAGTTTTTTTTGCGTAACGCATCATCGAACTAGTAACGGCATCCTGAAGCTTGTTGCAAAACCAAGAAAGCAATTGGAAAAATGTGTTGAACATGGTATTGTAGTGATTCGGTCTCATGAATAATCAGAAATGTTTGATTTTGCTACTGGTCTCAAAACGTTTTGTTATGCGCAGTTATCTAAGAGCCAGTTTATTCTCGAAATTTTGGATCTTCTTGAACTATAGCTTCATTTATATGTTTGTCATTTGCTTAGATTTTCTGTTTCAAGTTTTATACTTTTTTGCATTTGCATGAAGGAACGTTGATTATCATGAAATACAGAAGTAGCATGATTATTTTTTGTGCAAATAAAGATGAAAACATTTTCAAATAATAGGGGGTTCATGACATGGCTCACTTTCCCCGGCCACTGCACCCCTGTTGCACGAATTTTTAAGATCAGTAACAAAATTGCACTAACCAGGTAACTTGTAGCTTTATCTTCAATTGAGGATAAAAAAATAATTTTTGGCAAATATATTTTACAAGACAAAATAGTACACTTTTCGTAGGAGGTAGCTATAACCTTTCTATAAAGTGGTGAAACTTGACCACTGAAGAAGGAATAAGCACGGCAAGTTTAGTCTACTACTTTGTTGCTTTGTCTTGGCAAATATATTTATTGAAAATTATTTTCTATCAGCAAAACTAAATGTTGAGGATTTTAAGAATATAATTGTATATTTTATCTCTCCTGATGACAAAGAGGTTTCCACTATTTAAATTTGACTGGAATTACTTTTGTATTTGTAAGCGATAAAGAGAAGAACATTTGGTAGATAAGAGAGCTAAAATTCGTGTGGAAGGTATAACTTATTATGAAACCTTACTCGTCAGATTCTCTTTTGTTGATTTCACTTTAGATTCTATAGATTGTCTTTACGTTTCCGTTACACTACGCCCTACGGCATTATTAGAGAGTTTAAGATCCCGAACAGCGAAGCCGCTGCATGAACCGCCATACCGTATTTTGCAAGCATTACGCTTGTATCTTTTCAGGGACTTTGCTCGTTAGAAATATCGACAAAATCTTTGCAAATTTTTTCAGGGGCATTGCAAATTTTACTATGTATCTTGCGTCTTTAAAGACATTAGACACGGATAAGGGCTGTCCACCTGTCAATAAATAAAATCCTGTCGTTTCCCGTTTTGTTCCTTTCAATAAATTTATTATCCAATCAGTTTCCTTGTCGAGCATAACACAATGGTCTATCGACGGAAGGGCCCTACTATGTCTTTAAGCTAACGCTATGGTGAAGTACTTTTACTGCTCACAAAAAATCGTTAAAATATAACTGTACACCTCCTGAATTTCAATAGCGAAAACATCGCACAGTCTCTTGGGTATAAAATATAGCGTGAAAGAAACTGAATAAGTTTAATAATCTTAACTGAATAAGTTTGGCTAATTTGAAGCAAAGAAAATGCGAAATTGCAGAAATTGAAGTTGAAGAAAATACGAAACTTTGCTGCTATATTTTGAAGTTTCTGCGGAAATCTCGCTTTGCTAGTTACCAAATAGAGCCTTCGTTACGCGGTTTTATGCGAATTCAACGTTCCACGACGGATTTCTTCTTGAATTTCGCTACTAAATTTTCATGTGTTCACTTCCTGCTGATGTTTATCAAAATGATGTTATACATGTCTCAGCTGAGCGGCCCGTCGGCAATCCGGCCCTAATAAGGGCACAAATTAAGATGCAAAAATATTTTGTGGCCACGCCCTTTACGTTGGCTTAAAACAAAAACTGTCAAGCCCTTAAACCGTTGAGAAAACATTTCCCTTATCGCGCGAATCTTTGCTAGAATGTCTATCTTTATGAAAGGGACCTAAATGAAATTAGATCCACGCAGAGGCCTAAATATAAACAAGACTTGCTCTATGCAGCGGCCTTAAATGAAAAACAAGATTCTTTTCAGGGATCCAAAATAAAAACAAGACTCAATGCAAGAGGAAGCCTAAATAAAAACAAGACTAACCCTATGCAGGGCCTCAAATTAAAACAAGAGTCTATGGAGGGACCCAATAAAATAAGTGGCCGGGCACTTGCGTTAAAAAACTGCCAAATATTTATATATGTAGAACAAGGCTACAAAATGTAAATATGTCTTTAAATATATTCTCAGTCTCAGTTTCTCATGAGGAGTCATAAGCATAAAAAATTTAACCACATTGTTAACATATAAAATATAACTGGTTCCACATAAAAAAAATCGAATCCATATGACCCTTGTTGAAAAAATAGCCGTTTTCCGCCTTACAACACACCAAAACATCAAATATTCACAGGCTCGTGCTGCTTTTACTGCCAATCTGAACTGCTTTTACTGCCACTTTGAGCTGCTATAGACAAAAGGATTTTTAAAGCCCGAAATATTGAAGCCTGAAAAGTTACATTTGAAAAAAACCTTATATGAAATTTACAAGATATTACTTGACTGTCCAGTGGTACACTGTGGTTATTATCTATTTCTGCAAGTCGTGAATGAATTTGAAGCCAATCTGAAAGGCGTGGTAAAAAAAATAACCAGGAGAAGACCCCTAGACGCCCATTATTTTCGGCTTGCATCGCCCAAAACCTGCATAACGTACGGAAACCGCCATTGTTTACTACCTGGTGGCTCACTGGTCTTATCTTATGCGTCTGGGTCTTTATGTGGATTCGACATTACTCCTAATTTCATCTATTTTACTATTTATATTGTATGCTATAACTTAAAAATTGATACCAATTTTTTCCCCGCTCCGCTCTTCGGGAAAAATTGTCAAGGCTTTCCGCTCTTGGACGGGTTGGATGGAAGTACTTCGCTTGAATATCATTTTCGGTTGCTAAATCTTTTCTTCCGTATTTTTACTTATTTTTATTTGCGGTTGCTGTTATGCGTTAAGCGGATTAATCAATTCGCTGTCAAGCAGGAGGGGTGCTTCGTTTCCCCCCGAATTTTCGATCAAATGCCCAAATATTTATAATTTCATTGAATACAATTTACCAGCGTTTCTACTTCCTTAATTTGGTTATAGGATTTCC
The DNA here is from genome assembly GCA_036873815.1 of Phacellophora camtschatica. Lineage (NCBI taxonomy): Eukaryota > Metazoa > Cnidaria > Scyphozoa > Semaeostomeae > Ulmaridae > Phacellophora > Phacellophora camtschatica. The sequence continues at coordinate 4,849 of JAYJMH010065868.1, read as the reverse complement.
CAATAAGTTGTGGTAGAAATCTGCTGTTTGGTCTATGAAATACTGAACCAACCAACACCCATGGGTTTTAAAACATGATTAAAGTTGTTCGTACAAACGCTCTATACTGTGTTTTATCTCTATCGCGCGAGTCCGCTCCGTAGGCGAACAAAAACCTCGCGAGGAAGGCGCAATTTCATTTTTTTACTGAAAAATCTGGACCCAACTAAGCATAACAACCTTGAAAATTCGAGACGAGGGTTGGTCGATTTTCCTGCCAAGGAATGCCAGTGAGGTAAATTTTCAGTCTCCTGAAAAACGGAGACTGATAATACATTTAAAGATACATTTACATATTGTAGCCTTAATGTTTGGCAGTTTTTTAACGCAAGTGCCCGTCGGTTTATTTTATTATTTGGATTGGATCACTCCACATGATCTTGTTTTAAATCGGGCTCCTGCATAGAGTGAGTCTTATTTTTATTTAGCCCCCCCCCCCCGCTGCATGGAGTCTTTTTATTTGGGGCCCCTAAAAATAGTTTGATTTTTATTTGGGCCCCTGCAGGAGTTCCAGCCTTTTTTTCATAAATATAGATATTCTAGCGAAGATTGGCACGATAGGGAAGAGGTTCGTTAATTGTTAAAGGGCTTGGTAGTGGTCAAAGTAAGAGACGCGGCCACAAAAATCCCCCCCCCCTCGCAACGAATTGCCTCTGTTCTATTCTTGCCACAGGGCCTCAGAATTCTCTCGGTGGCCCTACCTTTTGGCTACTGATAATGCAGAGTTGTCTAAAATCTCCGTAGTAATATTGATAGTAATAATAATACAACAACATAGCTGGTATAGAGATTGAGATAATATTGTATCAATATTCACGCGATGTAAAATACTTATATGTATGAATTAATCCTTTCGTTTTAAATATATACCTTCAAAATGGAAAATGTTTTCCGTGAAAACACAAGTTATAAATTTTAAGGCGTGAGCCGTGAATTCGGGGAAATTTGTTTCGTGATCATGACCCCCCCCTTTACCACCCTCTTTTAACCGTTGCTGCTGAAAAGCCTACCTCCTGTGGGTTTTGACGTGAAGCTAATATCAAAATGTAAACAAACTCGTAGGTTCATAAAATTCAAAATTCTCTCATTATTTTGTTTTGTTGTTTGTAAATTATTAGGTAAGTAGAATAAAGCCCCATTTACACTGCAAAATTTTTGGCACGGCATGGATAAAACTAGCAGTGTACAATGCAGAACCAATTTTCATGGCACGCGTACCGAATTCTTTCCGTGCCGTGCAAAAAAAGGGTAAAAGGGGCTTGATAAATGGAGCTGATTTGTCATTTGTCATGTCATTTTTTCATGAAAACATGCTGGTAAATTTCTTTTATCTTTCCTTCAGTTCATTCAGCTAAAAAAGTCTTTCTCCAAACCCGGAACCAGGTTTTTGAGTTTTCTCAGCTCTTTATTCGATTATGACACCACGCTTATTTAAAAAAAATTGCTGTATTTTATGCTAATCGAAGGTGAAACCAAAGTTAATAGAAATATTAACTTTGGTGAAACTGGTGATGTTTTTTGTTGTGTTTTCTGTGTTTTTTTACTCTCGATGTGAAAGGATAAGCTCCTCCGTTTCAACTTTCGACTCAGTGGCCATCAAATCGTCCCAGGCAGCATTGCGAGCAACAGAGGGGCACTAAAAAATGAGAGGGCGGCTGGTCTCTGCTGTGTTGCATTCTTCGACTTGGTTGGATGGAAGTACTTCGCTGCAAAGATACGGCGATCTGAACGCCTTAAACTGGAGGAAAACTCACTCCATCAATTCTAAGAGGATCGATTAACACAGACATACTGATGGTTACTCAATGTTTTTCTTTGACATCCAGGCAGAGCGCAACCGTTTATTTGTCAGCAGCAGTACGGACGACGGAGCTTGAGCATCCTTTTCAGATGCCAGATGACACAAATTCAGTTTTGGTTTTTAGCCTACCCAAGCTCTACCTGTTGAAACTCAATTAAAATTTGGTTCGATCTTCACATAATTGGTAAGTTGGTATCAACGAAGAAGTTGTTTTATTTGTACTGTGGCAACCATTACGCTTGCATCTTGCATCTAATCAAATTGTTTGCGTTTTAAAAACAGTGGCTGCCAGGCCCACAAGCTGGGCTTGGCTTCAGGACAGCGATATCACTTGGTTTCTCAGTTTATTTTATCGTTGATTATATGGACCACTATATGATTGTTAGGTTTTGTGAAGAAACTTTGAATTTAAATGAAGTCTAAAATGCTGCTAAAATACATGTAGAAATTTCAGATTCGTCGCCTTCCAAGGTTTCTTTTGTTGCGAAAAAGGCGTTCCTTCACCTCGGAGATGGGGCAGCTGCATTCATTAGCAATTTGATCTCTGTTTTTATCTTTCAGTCTGAATAATTTTGAATTCCAGGTAGAATCTAATTGTAGTATTTTTACCAGGGTATAGTTTAGGTTAATGTCGTGCGCTTCCTTTTCTTCATATATTAAAACAAATGTTTTTCTTTCAAAATATATAGAACACCCCACGTGTGCTTGATCTTGTTTTTGTGTAGAACAATGGGAGGGTTCTGTGCAAAGATGGATTAGTTTTAGTTCACTGATGACAAATTTCGAAATAATTCTACTTTGAGACGTATGAACGTACTTGAACTGCGTTTCCAGTTTGGGAAATCACAAGCAAATTTTTGAACAGAAGCACAGTTTATTTACAATTTAAATTAAGCATGATGCATTTTGTTCACCTGCATATTTCTGAACAGAAGACAACTGAACCAGCATCAGTATATGAATCATTTTGCTTTGTTTAATCAGTTTTGTATTTCATGACATTGTAAGTTTCTTTTTTATGTTTGGGCTATTTTTCCTCATTTTCTTGTCAATGGCCAATGGGATATAGTACTGTATTGTAACCAACCTAGGCAGTTTGCACTGGAGATATTTGGGTGTGCACAGTAAAAAGAACTTTCTTTTCTTTCCCATTGTCTTTTTTGGATACTGTATTGTTTTTCTTATGTGTGCAAATTATCATACTTCGCAGACAGGACTTGGTCATATTGTAAATAGATTTCAACACCTGAATACATGTCAAATATTTTGTGTCTGCAAGCAAATGAGTGAGAAAATTGTGCCTGCAATTAAAGCACTGGATAAAGTAAATGTTCATGCAACTGATACAGGTACTGTTTGTAAGGACATTTTGGGCCTGTGAGCAGCTTGATGTGCTTGCACACATCAACGAGGCAAGGATTGCGTACCTATGGTGTAGACTCACATTTTTCTGTGAAGAGTTGGGAGCAATTATAAATTACAGGTGCAGAATAGGTAGAAATTAAGTTGACATATATTCACCCTTGGTGTGACATGCTTTTGCTTGTTTTTACTAAATGTGATTTTATCTCAGTAATTGCTGCTACAGGACTTGCACCAAGATCACAGTTTCTCAAAGCCATTTCAAATAAATGTCCAAGTTGTATTCTTTTATTGTGAATCTGGGGGCCTATTTTAGCAAAGATCTTCTACTTCTTTCTTTAGAGTGGAGTTAATAAGAAAGTTGATAGTCTCATTTTTGGCCAGACAAAACAATAATAGATAAATAAGAACATCTTGAGGCTTAGCAAAAATGATTTGTTCTCATAAAGTAAATGAATTAATATTTCCCTTTTGATAGTACGAGCCACACAAAATGGCTGCTTTGAAGTTTCTTGGTCTCCTGCTGAAAATCTACGTTGGAAATATCATCTTTCTGAACTTGCCAGAAAGCTAGCAAGAACATGTGGTATATTCTTCAAAATAATAAATCTGCTCCCTGTAAACGTGTTCCTTATTTGCCTTTTGCAACTCATTATTCATACCTTTTTTACAGTATGGAATTGTTGTATGGGAAAAAACATTTTCACCCACACATTTAAGTTACAAAGAGCTTTCATAGCTATCTCTCACCAAGCCAGCCTTTCACACTCTACTCCCATATTCAAAAAACTTAAATTACTACGGATTGCTTAAATTTTTCAACTCAAGATATTCTGTATAGTATGAATCCATAATAAGACTTCTCCTCCTTGTTTTCATGATTTCTTAATTTGTTCATTCTGTTTGATAAAGAATTTGATAGATCTTTGCTTAACTATTTATCAATATAATGATAAATTACATTGATATTATTTATCAATATAATGAGATTACTTCAATTTTCTGCCATGTAGAGCATTGTTCTGAATTTTTCTCATGGTTTTACTGTAAAATGTAGCTTAATACATCATGACACATGATAAATTTGCAGAAAAATCATTTCTAACAATTTAATAACACTTTTTCATTGTGCTTGCTCAAAAATCTTCCCACAATTATGTCAAAGCATGTACAAATTTCACAAAAAATTTATATACATTATAAACTGCCTGCTTTTTTTTTGGGGGGGGGGAATGGCCTCAATGTTCTTCTAATTGCAATCTACAACATTATGATGTCATCGTTTTTATGATGTCATCATATGACGTCAGCTGCTTTACTACCTTGAAAATTTGCCAATTGTTAACATTTGTTATATTGATCATCTTGTTTTAATTACAAATCAGTAGCTATTACCCATCATTGATTTTAGAGGGGGATTTAGCCCCCCCAGTCTGACGTTGCTCAAAAAAAGCTCGGTTCAGATATATTTCTTCTCATTAGTTTATCTACTTTTAAAAAGCTCCTTAAATAATTCCAATCCACATAACCCATTCACTCTATTAAATTGTAACTTGATTTATATTTATATAATATATACAGACTGTATATATATATATATATATATATTTGTAAAATATAAACATCTTAACTTTGGTACTTTGTATC
>JAYJMH010065857.1:0-11679 GCA_036873815.1 Phacellophora camtschatica | reverse complement strand
CTCATTTTCGTGATCAGCACACTCGAATTGGTCGAATAAGCAAATAAAAATTTTCGTGTCATATGCACTTTAAACAATACACGTGTAGAGAAAACCCTATGATTGGCATTCTCGGTTAATCATCGTCTTGTGATAACCATGAATATCCGAAATATACAACAATGCACATTCACACACCACTTTCATACATCACATGCATACATCACTCATTCATACACTACATCATACACATGCACCACTAGCACCAAAAAACCCAACATTTGACAAACTCAGATTAAACCCAGGATTACACAGACACAAATTATTGAAAACCATACCACAATAATCATCATTCATTTAATGAAACTACGAACAAAACATTTAGTGTAAAAACCACTGTTTCCTTGGACTACCAAGCGTGCAGAACTGTTGTTTAGCCTTTGTTCCTAAACAGAAATGTCAAACTGCAAGCGTTCAACAAGAATATCAAATCCTTAAGTTGATACTAGGGAGTTTTAGCACGACGACAGAAGATTCGAAACGAACAGCAGAGCTGTATTGTCTTCAGCAATTAATTTCAATAGATTTGGTTTACAATCAAAAAATTCAAGCTCAAAGGACCAAAGCACGACGCTGGATATGTTGTGGTCGTGTAGACAACAACCCAAAATGTTGTTGTCATCTTATTTTACATCGATTATTCACATTTCTAGCTTACTATATACAAATGTACTAAAGTAAACTAATCTAAATCGATGAAAGTGTCAAATTTTGAAGTACGTTTTGGATTGAAACAACACCATCGTCCATTAGGCTAGAGTTTTTCAAAACATTTATCAATTTAAATTTTGACTTTGCATGATGCTCATTGAAAATGAAGCTACAAAGAATGTGACTGTTTTTTGTTTTTTGATGACGTTGCGAATGCTGTCCGCGTCCTATTTCTTAAATAGGTTCAACTGCATCAGTCTTATTCATTTCACTAAAATCATATTAGGCCTTTTACATTGACCCGATTAAAATAAGTTCAATCATAAAAAAGGTACTATAAAAACCTCACTTACCTGTCACAACATGTCTCTTGCCAAAATAAAAAATGTTGCCATTTCGAGGCATCAGTTATAACTTTGAGCTGAGTCTGAAAGTAAAAAAAAAATACGTCGTCGATTTCCCGCTTCACTTTTGCAATATTTTAAACCTCTCAGGCATAGGGCGTAATACGTAAGATCGATGTAAAACTTGTGTCTATCTTTTCAAAATAATACAAAATTTATGACATATTAGCTTTGGCAAGTTCAGACTATGTTTGTTTGTTCAGTTAAATATATTGACGTTTTTCCTCTTCCTAAAATTCTCTTCCTTTGTGAAAGCAAGTGCAAAAAAGACATGGGGATAAAAACTACTGTAAATCTGTTCTGGACAAGTACTTTATTGAGTCACAATACAGAAAAGCAGCCTCGGAAGCTAATAAATATCGAGAGATAAATCTGATTTTAAATAATACACCTGCGTTCGAAAAGTATTGCTCCATCACCACATTGTTGAAAATGGCCACCAAAAATGTCAGCTGACGGTTTTGACTTTTAGATATTCCTATTTTCTTTCGGGGGCATTTATTTAGGAAAACTTTTAGCTATCACGACGAAAAAACTTGAAAAGTGCTCTTCTTTGAAAAACATTAAACTCTGCGACCTGTTGCGAGAAACCTTATATTTTCTCGTCATATTGTAGCCTACACACCTCCAATCTCTTGCTCGTTTTCGAATCAGTGTTGTGTCGAAATTTACTAATTTTCTGATTAAACTAACATTTTATTTTCTATTTAAATGACACGAGGGCAAATATTTTACCGCCAAACATTAGCGTGGTAAGATCCTGGTGTGTCATGGTTTTGTCATGAAAATCTTGTTCACTCCCGGCTCCTGAGCGTTTGGCCGCAATTCTTAGCAACGTGGTGATTGTACAATACTTTTGAAACTTAAGTGTATTTCAAGAAAAATGATTCCAAATTGATCATCATCATCCGCATCATCACTATTCATACATTATATCACCTTCACGTGATCACCACCACATTTCATCGCAACACACACAAGACCACTGAGCATCTTTCACACTATTTGCACCCACTCATCATACCTCTTCACGTAACATTCATATTTTTGTATATTTTTCTATTTTGTGATTCCGTTTATTTAGCTCTGAAGAAGCTCTGTATGCCAGGGCGAAATATCAGCAACAAAAATATCGTTGAATTTCGCAAGCATCCCTGGATCGAACGAGCAGTCTGCAATAGTGTGACCTTTCTGAAAGCACATTATTAAACAATAGTAGCCCTTAGAATATATGCTCATTAGTGAGCATTAGTTAAATATGATACAGATCGCCATAAAAATCTAAAATTTGGAGAAACAAATATTTATAAATATAACAAATATTCAGATTTTTAATTAAAATCTGATAACTTTGACAAAATCTAAAAAAAGAGAAGAGTAACATTAAAAAAAAAACTCAAAAAGATTAAGTGACTTTACAAATCCATTACGTGATTGGGAACTAAAACAATAGAAATTGCAAAATAAATAGCAAGATAACCATGAAATGTGTTTTCAGAAAACAAAATCTTCCATACTGATTGATGCTGGATCATGGAAAACTGAACTATCAGATATATGTCAGTTTATCTTTCCATATTTTGCTGAATGCACTACAGATTGTATTTTGCTAAATATAATTACTAAAACTACAAACTGTTATCAGTATTATTGGACAATATTTAAAATATTTTCTTGTCGTTATTTTTTCGTTTATATTTTGAGTGATGCTTTCAATAAATTGCGAGGAACAACATACCTAGAAAATGGCACTTTAAATTACAACAAAAATTTATTGAATACAGTGAGGAAGTGGTTTGGCGTGTGAATAGATTCAATAGATGTCATTTGCTCTACAATTACGAAATTATAAATTATGATGTCATTGAGAGTTAGAGCTGAAATTTAAGCAATATTAACATCAAAAAGTGTTTAAAATTGCAAAAATGTGCAAGGCTTTACCCTGGACTTGTTAGGCAGCTCCCATAGTGCCCTAAAAATTCAAACTGGCTGGAGTTAACACCCTACTTCTTAACTTGAGCCCCTTGTCTCATTACTTTTTAGCACCACATCGTCCATGCAAAAAAGTGAGCAGTTACAACTTAACTAGAAACAATTTATATTTTTGAAATTTTACAGTTAATTAAGATAAAAATTTGCCCTTTGATTGACCATTGTACACATTTTTTTAATAACAATACCTTTATATGAAACGCCTGACTGAGATTTGGTTAAAATTATTTTTTATCTCAGAAATTATGTTAATTTATTAACTTTAGATAATCAATTTAACAAAATTAAATTATGTTAATATGCAGGCATTGAGCACTTGACCTGAAACACACTTTAAAGATGTTTTGAGAAGGAAATAAGATCATATAAGAAATAACACACAGGAAATATTGAAAGTTTAGAGATTTGGATAAATATGCATGTATGATTTAAAGGTGGACCAGTCTACTTTTTAGGTTTTTAGGGTGCTGGCAAATGCCCAGAAAGGCCTGGGAGCATTTTAATATTTCAATTTGCATGACTCAAATTTAGATAATTTTATGGAGCCCTTGGAAAACAAAGCTGATGGCAGCCCTGCACTTGGTAGCCTGACCAGCCAATTCCGCCTTGGATTTAAGATTATACTAAATCGTTATCTAGCTTATCAACTGGTGTAACATTAAACACAAAAATTGTACATAAATGAGGAACCAAAGTTAAAATGGGCGCCAAAGTTGAAATGGCCATCAAAGTTTAAATGGGTACCAAAGTTTAAATGGGAACCAAAGTTTAAATGGCCACCCCAAAGAAAACTTAGATAACCCACCACTGCCACTGTGGCTATCTTATTCTAGAATTTCAACTCAACTCAGTCAGCTTTGAAAACTTTGAACTTTCTAGCGCTATGGCTCGCCATTGTAAATAATCCATTGTTGCTACCCAAAATGGCAGTGTTAATTTGATAAGGGTCCACAAAGGTGCTGTGGAAAGACCAGTCAACTTCACACATTTAATGTCCACAATGTAACATGTCAAAAATGTGATGTTGTTGCATAATATGTAATGTATTGCATTATATAAAAAAATAGATGACTATTTTATTAAATAACTTTTTAGACATATGGTCACACCATGTGATTTTGACACATAAAATTTCCCTATAACTATTTAATTTTAGAGAAGAAAAGTCTTGGCAGATAAAAAAAATACTCCCACATAACACTCCAGATATTTCAAAGACAAGAAAGAACCTTTTCACATTGTAGAAGAAAATGTTTGGAAAGGAACATTTTACATTATTTAGACATATGGTCACACAATGTGATTTCGACACATCAAATTTTCCTAAATTTAAATGTTTGAGAAGAAAAGTCCTGGCAGATTAAAAATATTCCCACACAACACTCCATAAATACATTTTAAAGACAAGAGAGAACCCTTTCACAGTGTAGAAAGATGTGTGGAAGGAATGTTATACATTTAAAATTTGATTGGAGAGCCATACTGTATATTTTATACATACCTTTAAAATTTGATTTGAAAAAAAAAACACAGAAATTAAAACTTTTGACAGAAAGAAATGAAACATACCAAAAATATGACATATAAACCATAACCTCAAATGATCAGCCAGCCACGCACACAGAAAGAAAATTTAATGGTTCAATGGTTTGAATATAATTTCCATTTACAATTTGCAAGCAAAACTGGTTTTTATCTTTAAGTTGAAAATTATCTTTTTAATAATTAAATATGAATTTTTTACAGGTGCCATAAGCTTTCAATTCAACTAAACAGTATATTTTGTAAGAAACCAGTCCAGTCTGCACACAGGCAATAATTATTTAACTTAACTGTTCATGGCAATTATTTCACCTTCTTACAGTCTAATAATTTAAATATTTTCTCTAATAATGAGTAAATGGAAAGTAAAGAAAAAATTGTTAGTCTAAATTTTTATTGTACGTTTTCTAGCCAGAGCCATGTGTTAATTCCAAACCAATATGATGAACTTAATTAGCCAGACAGAGCAGCCATATATTATAAGAAGGTAGCTTAGCTTTTTTTTAATTTTTTGTTGGGTGTTGAAGGAAAACACGTGTCTCCTCTTTAGCAGCACTTGGGCGACGCAACTCGTTTGTCATTTACGAAAATGACCATTTACAGTCAAATAAATAATATTTAATTAAAAAGAAAAACTTGGGAAGCCCAGTTTGACAACAGGAGAAAAGAGAAAAAGAGAAATCTCCTCTGGCTGGGATCTTGCCCATTCATATACCTATAAATCATATAAGGACGGAGGACAAGGAATAAATATAGCCTTCTAAACCCACCCTTAGACTTGTCTAGGCCTATACATGTTTTTATATATATATATATATGTATTCATTTTTCACGCCGTTTTGCGGAGTTACTACTCAAAGTCAATATTATCATTCATTTTTAGGCCATACAAAAAATTAAAAGATATGTTTTTGGTTCAAACAAACAGGTCATAAAAAGTATCAACATGTTAATTACCTGTTTTGATTTATTCACTCATATTTCAACGCTTTCTCGTCATCACAGAAAATGATTTTCGATTTTTCTTCGTTTGTTCTCTCTTATTGATGACACATGCATTTTATGTAGCATGCGTTTCCTCTTTGTTTCTCCACAAGATGGGAGGCAAGATCCTCATTCATCTTGGGTGACGATATAAAAATAACACCACAACAACAACATATTTATAGAAAATCGACAAATTTTCCATTGTTCGTTATTTAATTGATTATTTCTTTATCACTTTCGTTGAATCATATGCTTGACTACATATTCCTTTTCATATTCCTTGACTACATATTTATTTTATTTTTTTCATGTAAACGGGGTGCATTAACTCATAGTCATAAGAAAACTTCTTAAGGTTACTGTACCCTATTTTTTTTGTTCTTCGAAAGTGTGTCAGGGTTTTTCCCGCCATCCAACATTTAAAAGGCTTTGAAATAGTAAAAGTCTTTTAAAACCATTGACAATAATTTGAATGTTAGTTTTTCCGAGATTACACAACATATCAAAATTCGCTAACACTCTTTGGTTGTCCATGATCTTGAGCATTTTACTGATACATTGTTTTACTTGAATAGCAAAAGGGGAGGTACAAGGAGCATTTGTCGCGCGGGTGGTAAATTTGCGTTAAATCCTCACTATACCAATTTACGCATTTTTCATGGATTCTCCATTAAATTCTACATAGAATGATGTATACATGTACATGATCTATTTAAAAGCCGACAACAGAGAATTAATTTTTGAATTAACTATATCTTTATACTTTTTCCAGGTTTTTTGTTCGTTCCGTTAAATCAGTAAATCAATCAGTAAAAATCAAACATTGGTAAAAATAAAAGACATGTTATTGAGGAGGAAAATAAACCCTGCGGAGGAGAGACCTGTTCCTAAGGTATTTCCTCCGCAGGGCATATTTTTCTCCGCAATGACATATCTTTTATTTTTGCAGATCAACGAAACGAAATAGACTTGAAGCAAATCTACTATATCTTATACGTACGAACGAGAATATATCTCTTAATTAAGCATTCTTTGTTACATCTAACTGTGTGTGTGTCATCTTATTTTAAACCGAAATAATTATTAATTACTTTTCATAACTAGTCTAATTCGATTATTTTTAGTTAAAGTACTTTTTTGTCATAAGATAAAGTTAGAAAACTGTGGTCGGCGGAAAATATTTTAACGTTGGAATTGGGTAAAATTTTCAGGTGATCTTAATTCGTCTGACAAGCTATTACAAATCTGTGGTGCAAGAGATCAAAGACTTTTTTAACCAAATGCAGTTTGGTTGGGTTGGGCCTGTAGCGTTGCAAATCATTTGCACGACGCGAAAATCGATTAGAGGTTCTTATTTCAAAATTTTTTTGCATCAATTCAGGATTTGACAAGTTTATAGTTTTGAAAATTTTGATGGAGAGGATTCTTAACTGGCTTACGTGCATTGGGCACTTTTCAGACCTGGAAAGCAAGTCTTCATATGATGAGGTTTCATCGTTCTTTAGAAATCGTAGGGCTCTCTCTCTCTCTCTCTTGTATCTTTTATCTCATCAATCGATCTCGCCGAAGAGAAGAACCATACTAAGGGGAAATAGAATTTGAGAAGACAAAACTTTGAACGAGAACCTTTTCTCCTCGAAACCAATCAATGTTTTTAGTCTTATTAATAAGTTCAGCGGCGTCACCGCTTTTTACAATGATCGAATATGTGATTGTCAAAGTGATGTTTATTACCTAACTTTATACTAAACAACTTTAATGTAACTTCAGATTTTATGGTTTTCCCTTGAAAAGTAATGCTATGCCCTGATATACCCGTTTGTTCTTTTTTCACGAGAAGTGCATGGAATTTTTCTGAGGACATATTTGATATCTTTTCGTATATTTTAGAGAAAACGTTAAGTACATTTGCAGGTATAAACTTTTTCTCAACTGTTAGTATTGGTTTACCTTTCTTAATTTTATCAAGTAGTGTGACTGCAGCTCGTTTTCCGTTTTCAGGAACGAGGCAACTGGCGCATTGGAGACGCTTGTTTCTAACCCAATTATTTGGTTCTTCCCCTCGCCATACGGGTTCAGGGCTGCCGAGGACATTTTTCTCCCTTTGGCAATAACGACCATGCCTTTTATTTCAGTAACAAACAACCACACCCTTGCATTTTTGCTTGCCCTAAAGTGTATTTGTGTTTGTGCTTTCGGACCCATTATCCTCAAAAGAATATATTCAACATTTGAATGCAAAGCTTTGAGGTCATGTGTCCAGATTGCTCCTGCTCCCTTTCGGAGCCACTGTTGTACCTACAGGTTAAGTGTTCCGGGTTTTATATTAATTTCATGCCTTTGTACAGGAGAATTGAATAGTTAATTGACAATTTGGTTTTGTTTAAAATTTATGCCTTATTGGATACTGATATATTCCACTCCAAGCACTAGCTTTGCAATTAGGAAGAAAATCACTGGAACGGTCTAAGCAACATGTGTTGAGAAACACTTGATTAAATCTGAGAATAAAGGCGAGGTTTTCGTTTGGAACTTTTACTAGGTGTTGGTCACGCCGTTTTGAAGATGAAATCAAATTCAGCTTTCAAGAAGAATATCTCTTCACTCCAGGCATTGATTATTTCGAGTAAAGGAGAACATCGTAAGTTAACTATGAAGCATTACTGTCCAAGTAACATCAAGTCAATATCTTTATCAGTAGATTATTTCAAACGGGAAGTCTTTTTGGGACACCCGGTATGAACTTTTTGGGACGTCTGGTATAAACTTGAAAGAGTAGAACTGATCAAATTGTGGACGACGGTTGATAAAATACAGTTGTTTGCTCCATAAATTTTGTGCAAATGGTAACTAAATTTAATAAATTGCAAATTAATGAATCGGTTCTGCTTTGCAGTTTCATTTTCAAACATCCCATCCAAAATTATATAAACATGAGGGCATTAGTTCTACTGCGGGCATAGTATCCCATGAGGGTACTATATCTTCTGCGGGCATTGTATGTTCTGCGGGCATGGTATCTCCTGCGGGTATAAAATCTTCTGTGGGTAGAGTATCTTCTACGGGAATAGCACCCAATTATTCTGCGTTAAGAAGAAGGATTTGGATTTGAATCCTTCTCGTTTACGCTATAAGCAAATAAAGTACAGCAAAAAAAGTGTTTATGTTTAACTACCCTGGTGCCAAAGCCTCGAAAAAAAAAAATGCTCAATAGACTAATTCGGTTCAGGTTTCTTTTCACAGAGTGACTAATATAAAAATAAATCTTCTATTATAAAAAGACGCAAGTTTTGCCGTAATGTTTTCAGATATTTCAAAATGAAAACTTCCAAGAGAACAAAGTTGTTTTTTATACTTTTCAATAATGAAAACAAACTTGTTTTCATTATATCGAATTGTTAATATATTTTTTTCTAATGCTTAAAATCATATACAGGAAACAACATTCTTTATTTTTCTTGTTAATCAAATTCATTCAACAAAATTTGTGACAGTTTCAAAAATAATTAAAAAATGTTAAGCTTTAAAGATTTTAATAGTGACATTTAACAGTTACTTAAATTAACTGAAACACAAGGTAAAATAACTAAACAGAAGTAAATTTATTGATTAATTTTTCATGAAAATTCCTCATCAGAGACTCTTCATGTTCAAAATATGTAAAGTCTCGCAGATAAAGAAGAAAAGTTTTGAGCATACAACAGTGTCTACTAACAAAATTTTGCAATTTAAAAAAAGTATATTTTACCCCGATGCTACCCACTTCATCCCAATGAGCCTATATGTTTACAACTATTTATCAAATAAAGCCCCTACAAAATGTGTGTATAATGCAAACAGAATAAATTTAATAATTTTCAAAAAATAATTTTGAGTTACCCCCAAAAATTTAACAAATTTGCAAGGACGCGTGGCTTTTGATATTGGCTTTTAACATGAGTATTATAGCAGAAGCTTCAACTTAAAGTTTTGTACCTTGATTGGAGAAATCGATTGAAGAATCGCCAAGTTACACGGAATACTACTATAAAATTTGTTTCAGTGAACCCGTAAGGTCTGACGATCACAGCAGACATCAAAGTCACATGACCATTGCTTGCATGTGATTTTTTGCATTAATTTTGCAGACTTTTATCAGGATTTATATACTGCACGAGAATGTCACGTCACAGGCTTTAGAAATAATAAAATGCAATTTATGATATACTTTATTGCTCGTTAGATTTATCTTGCTCCACCAGTCTTACATTCCGTATTTTGTTTCTCTGAGCCCAAAACCAAAACATGGAATGCAGGACACGTGGAGCGAAATAAATTAATGGGGAAATAAAATAAATAAACAATCAAATTTTACTTTTGATAAAGCCTGTGGTCATTCTTTTAATCAACAATTGCAAAGAGAAAGTAGATTTACTCAATAATCAAAATATTCAACTCAACTGTTTTGAAGTTATGCATAATTTTTAATAATAAGATATCATTCGTTCTAAACCAAGTCAGACTTAAGCTTTTTATGCTGTTTCCTTTGCGCCGCTTTTCGTGTAGCAATAGAATTTTAATGTATCGTTTCGCATTGCCATTCATTGATCAATACTTTATTGTCCAAATGTTAACTTTAAGGCTTCTTTGCCAGAAACAATAGAGAAGTACCGGGTGTCTCAAAATAAAGTTCACCAGTTTGGTGGCTTGTACGTCGAAACCGGTAGGGCCAAAAACATCAAATTATTTTGAAAGCGACGTCCGAGGGACAACATTAGAATATGCGATACGAAAAAGGTGGGTGTGACCACCTTTAAGCATCGAAAAATCGAAAATAAAGTAGGCTTGTTTGCTATACATCCAAGTAAAACTTTCTGTGTTCCACGTTTTCGAAAGGCCAACCACCTTTGGGAATAAGGATTCCGTGCAACAATTCACAAGAGGGAAGTTGAATCGTTTCTCCATCAATCCTTTCAAAATATAAACTCCCTATTCCCACAGGTGGTTGGACTTTACAAAAACGTGGAACACAGGAAAAAAAGTTTAACTTTGATATATAGCAACCACGCCTACTTTTTTCAATTTTTTGATGCCTAAAGGTGGTCGCACCCACCTTTTTCGTATTGCATATTCTAATTTTGTCCCTCAGACGTCGCTTTCAAAATAATTTGATGTTTTTGGCACTACCGGTTTTGAGGTACGAGTCACCAAACGGGTGAACTTTATTTCGAGACACCCGATATAATGCTTTTTATTATTGGAATTGAACAAATGATATGTTTTTGTTGTCAATTTGACAGGCAAACATGACAAAAAGCAGATTTTATAAATTGATTTGCCTAAAATCTAGCAAATTTAAAATCTATCATAATTAATAGCTTTATAATTTAAAGCTACTTGGGTTCCACAAGAATGTAAGGTTTGAATTAATCAACTGCTAGGCTTCACTCTTTGCACTGATTGAATCTTATATCTTTTAATTTGACAGTGCAAAGGTCTTTTGATATTACATCATATATATATATATATATACACTATCTTGTTTTTGTGCTTTGATATGATTTATACCATTGACACCACTCATTTAAACTATCTGATGACACCACATTTTTAATTTTAAAAAGGTTCTACAGTGGGTACTAGGCTAAAGAATTTAACCAGATTTTCATTTTAATTAAACACTATTGAGTACACTTGATATTTTGCAGGCTGCTGACATGAAATCAACTGAAACAAAACTGGAAGATTATGAAGGTAAAAACAAAGAGGTAATGCTATTATTATTTTAAAATTTTGTTTTAATTTTGACTTCAAATTGCTTATGTTTTGTTTGTTTTGCATAAGACTACTGTCTTCAATTTAAAATTTCAGGGCTTTCAGTGGGGGGCGGGCGACAGCGCGCGCACGGGCAGACACGCGCAGACACGCGCCCAGGATGTCATTTGGGAGCGATTAATAACGCGCCCAGTGATAAATATTTCCCTCGAAGAGAGCGATATCCGGAATGCGACAATTATTATGACCCATTCTTGAGTAAAAGGTCAATCCACTTCAGAAACTCCTTTTCAAAGCCGAAACTTTGATA
>JAYJMH010065846.1:0-11680 GCA_036873815.1 Phacellophora camtschatica | reverse complement strand
TTCATTTCATTTCATTTCATTTCATTTCATTTCATTTCATTTCATTTCATTTCATTTCATTTCATTTCATTTCATTTGATCATTCGAATTATATTAATTTTTTGTACATATGTATCAATTGGAAACCAGGCAAAATATTTTCGAATTAGCATATAAGATGATGAATGAATCACGTTCAGTGTTTTATTTTTGGTATATTTTTGTAACCGCAAATTTACTCTTTCTGAAGGCAATATTATTTGCGTTCACTGTTATGATTCATGTAAGTTATTATTCAATTACAAATGACATTTGTCCAGAAAACAACAAGTGGAAATGTTGAACTGAAAACATGAAATACAAGACCAGTGTCAATGTTAACTCGTGTTACTTTACATATTAATTAAGGAGGGTGTTTTCTAACGAATTTATTGTACGCAGGATTTTATTGGTTACGTTGAATGTAACTTGGGGTCAATTCTTGGCCAGAATACTGGAAAATACGAATCAAAGTTAAGGTATACGTAAGTTGAATTTTTGTGATTTTTTAACTTACAGCACAATTATATTTTAAATAGATTGTTTCTGCACTACTTGTAAAATCTACTTGTACCGGGTGACAGAAAAAACGTAACGTATGAGGTTTGCCTGTTTATATCTTGATTAAAGAGTGAGCTATTTGAACATTTTAAGATATTCTGAGTAGATATAAGGTCAACTTAGATAAGAAAAGTTATTTGACTAACATCTGTCATGCAATTTCTAAGCCGAAAGTGATTTTGTTGGAAAAGAAGAACAAAATAACTTTGGAGAAACTGGTCCGCCTTTTATTCCTTTATCATTATAACAGAGGTAAATAAATATTGTTTGTTCAACTTGTCTTTTCTATATTTTTAGCTCAGCATCAAAGCATTAAGACGCTGCTGTTTTTTTTTAATTAATGTAACGGAATTTAAAAAGATTATCTCAAGTAAATTAAATTTTTTATTTCAGCAATGAAAAATACGCAAAGTGTGGCAACATAATAAGTAAGTTGTTTTCTTCATTGTTATTTTGTTGCCAAAAATGTGAAATATTTTTGTGCTAAGAAATGCTATCTAGAGAAAAAATGAGAATCTGCGAATTGAAAAATAATTTTTTTGCTGATATTATTTTTGAAAAATTTGTACCTCATGGCTTCTCAGTTGCTTTGAAGGAAAATTCCTAGGAATTACTATGGGCTGTATTATCATGGTGTATTATTAGTGTGCAATTATTTTAATACAGTATGTCTATTTATGAACCGATAGAAAACGATATGCAAAAGGGAAATAAAGAAAAATTTCAGTTGTTTTTATGTGGCCTGATGATAAGTTGGTTTGTCTGAAAGCAGATGTGTGAAGACTTTCATATGTGATGAAAAGTTGTAAAACAAACTATTTGCTAAAATAGTATGTACTATAATACACGAGAGAAACTGGATCGATCCAGTTTGGGATCGATCCCAAAATTATACATGCATTCACACGGGATCGATCCAAAAATAGCTTGTGTTCACACGGGATTGATCCCAAACTGATTCGCATTGAATCGCACATGCGTTTAGAAAAACCCGCCAAACCACTATCGCTCCACACCAAATACGAACTTTTAGAATGGCTGCGAATACACTGAATACATCATCGTCGTCAAAGAAAATCAAAATCTTCATTTGGACCGATCAAGAAACGGGGTAACTGCTCCAAATTGTTTTGGATTACAAAACGAACAAGCTAGCAAACGGGCATGTCTGGGAAACTGTGCACTCTAAATACGAGGATGTACACAAAAACTTATTCAATCATATCCAGTTGCAGTTTGCAGTTTGCTCAATACGTTCATCAAGAGAGCCACGAAGAAATTATTAAAAATACTTTTCTGATTAGCGCCCGCCATGTTTTTGTCGTAATCAAGAATAATAAAAAAATAGAATAACTTCCTTTTCCTCGTTTACTTTCCGTACTAGTTTGGGATTGATCCAGCAGTCTGAAGGTGTTTACACGAGACTTTGTGGGAACGATTTGGGATCGATCCCAAACTGGATCGCTTTGGTAAGCAAACCCAAATTGACACGGTTAGCGGAGCGAACCCGTGAGAACGCAAGGCCTATCCGTACCAATTTGGGATCGATCCAGTTTCTCTCGTGTAAATGGGGTGTAAATTTGTCATTAAAAAGTTTTCTTTTGTTATATTTTTGTCAACAGTATTACAACATTTGTGAAGTCTATTTAGAAGGGTCACAAATAGTCTATAATCCAATGTAAAATTTAAGGACTACAGTAAGCAACTTCTGGGCTCATTTTCATAGAAGAACAAAATGAAAATAATAGAAAATATTTGTAACCAATATGGTTCGATCTGAAAATCGGTGCGAGGCCTTACTGTTACTCAAATATTTTTTACATTTCCAGTTACAGCAGAAGAAGTAAGCAGCTGCAAGGTATGTTTATATATTCAACAAACGTATGAAGTCTCACACGGAAAAATAATTGTATTTACGTGAATTTTTACATGAAATATAGAACTCAGGATGTTTAAAAATGGTAAAAATGTCTGTCGCTCATAAGGTAGAAACAAATTTATGAAACTCTTAAAATATGAATTTGTTGTCGCAAAGATTAGCTGATTAAGGGTTAATAATAACTGTTCTTATAGTTACTCTGGGTAAGGTCTTTCACAATATATTTTGATTAGCTTTTCTGCAATAGATATACCATGTACAGTTATAGAAACTTAGACACTGATTTTCTAGAAGCACAATTGAACTCACAATGGTGTATTGTTATATTACAATAGGTCGGAGCTAATAGATAGGTTTCTTATTCGTGGGTACTCATTTTAATATAAATACATGCTATAACTTTCTATGCCGTATGCCCCAAAACGATGGTAACACATTTAAAATAGTCTGATGGCAAAGACACTGCTTTAATGCATCTAACATTACTAAAATAGCAATATTGAAAGCTAACTTACAATTTGGTATCTTACTCTTCGTAATTAATGCCTTGGTTACTGAGATATTAATCTTCAAACACCAGGTTTGCAATCATGAACCACGACGAACCCACAGAGCCTTCAATTAAAACGGCTTTAAAACACATTGGAAAACACATTTAAATATAACGATGCAAATTAGTGATAAAAATATTGCTAAATTTCTTTTTAAAACTAATTTTATTCTTATTCAAATCTGAGAATACAGTCGAGGTTTTGCTGTTGAAATTTAACTATGTGTTTGCCTAGGCCGTTTAGATAGAGAATCTTACTTTTGTCTGAAGACAATATGAATTTAAGATTTTGAGAAGAATATCTGAGCACTCTATGCCATAAATTTGTCAAGTAAGGTTACAAATTGTAAATTAATTATTAAGCATAATTGTCTATATATTATTAAATACTGTCAGGCAATATCTTTATCAATAGACTATATCAAACGTGTATGTATGTTCTACACATGACCTTTATATTGCATATAAGATTAATGATAGATTTAATGGACGAGCAAATGTCTTTTTATTTTTTATGTTTGCTAACTTTTGCTAAATATATGTTTATTTTTCTCTCACAGTTTTCGAAACTTGTAACATTCCTTTTTTTAAAAATAAATTTCTTCCTTTTCTCAGGATATGGTAACCTTACAATTTGCTGGTCGCAAGCTAGATAAAAAGGATTTCTTTGGCAAATCTGATCCGTTTTTGATAATATCAAGATGCAACGAAGACAATAGGTAAGCTCCAAAGCCTGGCTCGTGCATATATAGCTTTTAGGTGATTGTTTAAGTGTTGCTTAGCAACCAATGTAAAATTTAGCATTTCTTACAGCGAATTTTGTTGTCGATAACGTTAGAAAAGCTGGAACACTCTTGGAAGCTTGCTTTTTATAACTGCAGGGGACAGTCCTGGAGAGGTAGGACGGACTAAGTAAATAATTAAGTGCATGGTGGTGTAGCCAATCCTTTTTGGTTAGAAATAAATACAGACCTGAAAAAGTGGTATTAAAATGGTGCCGCCCAAAGAGTACGTTTCAGCATACTTTACCAGTCAATGCCGATTCACTTTGGAACAGCGTTTTTGCTTGAATCGATAGGGAAAAGATTGTCAAACGGATGTTTGTTTACTGAGGCAAAGTGACTCATGTTTTTGACGAACTAATTATTTCCTGAATGCAAGGATATATTCTATTTTGCTACTTTTTACTTGTTGTTGTTTACCAACTATCGAACAACATATTGGAGGAAAACCATTTGATTTTAGGATTTTAAAGACATCTGTAACCTTCTTTGATGAGATACCCTGTTTTGCTTCTCTGGATTTTTGATTGACTCGAGCAAAAGAATTTGAAATGAGTTTAAACTCGAAACTCTGTAGCGAATTTGAAACTCTGAAGTTTGAGGAAAGAAAAGAGTTTGAAACTCATGAAATTTGAATATACAGTAAAATGTAGGAAAATAAGAATTTTTTTTAGAAAGAGGTTGGTCACAGATAAGAACGAAAAACTGTTTGATTCATGCTGTTATCAGATGATACGAGAATCAAGAGAATGCAAAACTAAAAAGGTCGGAAAGCATAGTCTACAAACATTAGACTTCAAACAAAAATTCTTAACCTTTACTTCCAGACCCCTAAATAAATCTTAGTGGTTAAGCAATTGTTTTGATTTCAATTCATGTGATGGACTGCCAAAATCCCCCAAATTTATTAAATTCCCACCATATAGCTCTGTTTTCATTTTAGTCACAAGGATATAGGTGACCCTTGGTATAAAAACATCACCCTGAAAACAGAAATTGAATAAGAAATTGTTTCTTAAGAAATTATTTTCCCATTTCCGGGACTCTACTGCAAGTGAAAACTTATGAAAAATAGAATATCATTTGAAACTCTGGGGATTTAAAAAAAGAAACAATTTCGGTTTGAAACTATGGAATACATTAGCAATATATTTTTATATTTGAAGGTACATAAATGCAAGTGTGTGAAACAACGTTTCTTGAACAGTTTTTGTGAATGTGTTTAGGAGGTCAAGATCCAGAACGAGTTAAAATGCGAGTAAAAGGTAGAAAAATGCACTCCAAAAAGGCGATTTGACAAAAGAAATACCTCTTTTTGTAAACCTTACATTCTATTTCGCAATGTCAAGTTATTCGTAGATTAGGCCTTCTGGCTATCGCTATGATTATGCCAATTCTCAGCAGAGTCTTTAGCTTATTTTTCCAGAAGACGACGAAAAATAGTGAGTTTCACGTTACAGATTTGAAAACCGCAACGGTAACCCATGGGAACCATATTTTTCACAAGTTTATCTTTTGAATTTTAAATTCAATTGTGTTTCATATCCTACTCGTACCTGAACTCGTTCTGGATCTAAACCTTGCTCAACAACGACGACTGCTGTGTGTTGTTGTTGTTGAGAATGACTGGGTATGATTTAAAATAAATCATATTTTGTTTTACAGTTTCACAGTTGTTCATCGGACTGAGGTGAAGAAAACGACTTTGAAGCCACTTTGGATGCCTTTCAAGGTATCTGCAAGAGTTTTATGTAATGGGGATTATGAGAGGTAATTTGACAAATTGAAAACCTGTTTATTTACTGAAAACCTGTTTATTTACAGAAAAACTATTATTTACTACGTACCATTTAAATGAGTTACTATTTACAAGTATGAAAAACTAGTGTTAGGAGTCTTAGGATTCTATAAAATATTTTGTGCAATTTTAAAATGTTAATTGCTTTTTGTGACACACCCTTTTTGCGTTACGTACCCAATATAGTTTACTCGCGTGAGCGCCTGTAGAAAAAACCCCTGACTCGATTTGCATGATTTGAATGGTAAATTATCAGGCAAAAGCTAACCTAGGTAAAAATAATTTGTTTAACCATTAAAATATCTAAAATGGATGAATGGATGATCACCAAATGGTCAGAACGCATTAAAACCAAGGGATCAATTTTTGATTTGTTTCTTACGCACGCCCACACAATGGTAAAAAATTGAAAAAATTATTTTTATCTAAAAAGTTAGCCTTTGGTTGATAACTTACCGTTGAAATCATGAAAATCGAGCCCGTGGTTTTTTCTACAGGTGATCAAACAGGTAAATATTTTCTTGTGTCACCCGGTAGTGCTTGATTGTTGTTTGGGGTCTTACGTATGATTCTTACAAAAATCCTTTCTTCCATGTAAGGACCATACTCACGTTTCTCAAAGCCCACGATTGAGTTTGTCTGGCCTGTGCTATTCTCTAGCCTGACTACATCAGGCCCTTAGTTTGGCTACTGCGGAGGAGATGCGGAGAAAATGTCCCCACGCTCAACAAGGTAGTTGGCGTTCATCCAAATATCTTTAGCCAAATTACGACTTGTGTAGTGAGTCTAGTTATTCCATACAAAATGACAGTTATGTGCTTTGCCTGTTTGTTAGAATAAAAAGGGTTAACCTAGTTTTCAACTTACAGAAGAAAACTGAGAAACTGTTTTTGAGAAGGATTTGGCTTCTCCTACTTTCATCTTCTTTGATCTAAAGATTCTAAAGCTCTCATGTTTTTGTTTACAAACCACTAAATAGATCAACTCTTTTTTGTTTCCACATTTTTGAAGTCACCGCAAATATTCATTTGTTTGTATGTTTCATCATTCAGTCAAGCAATTTAATTCAAGCTATGCAACCCAAAGAAAGCAAATGCTTAACTGGTTTTGGCACGAAAAGTACCAATTTGTGGCGTAAAATATGTGGTATACTGGTGTGAAGCTGTAAAATAGTATTCCACTAGCATTTAGACAATATTTTAATCACAAAAGTTGGCTCCAGTTTGACGGCCCGCCTAATATATTTACATAGTAGGAAAAACTAATAATTAATCAAGGTAATTGATATATTTGATTACGTCTGTGATTGGGATATTTTAAAGTAGTTTTTTTAGTTTCTTTGATTGGGAATTTTTTTGCAGGACCATTAAATTTGAATGCTTCGATTGGAATAACAATGGAAGGTAAGTTGGAAAAGAATGATTTTGTGAAGCAAAGGTTTATTGAATCGCCTTGGTTTGAAAGGATTTTAAACATTTGAGTTCAGTCATCCTTACAGAGTCGAGAGAAATTATCAACCTTCCTCCGAGCGTAAAGGTTGATCTTTAGAAACCTTCCTCATTAAACAATAGAAAATAGGCGTAGTTTGGGTGTGGCACATACTTTTCTTTTGTTTTTCAGCTTTCCTCCGGACAGTGACCGTTCGACCTCTTTTGTCATATTTAGAACAGACCTTTCCGGAGTTACATTTTTTTTTAAATTGTTACAAAATGTCAAAATTCTATACTAGAAATATGATTAAATGCAAAGTACCGCATAACTATAGAGTCTTCAACTTCTACGTTCAAAGCTATCTTAAATTTTAGTTTGTCAAGTCTGGCCTTGTTTTCATGAAAAACATCGAGCGGAAACGAGACCAGACTTGACGAACGAAAAATTAAAAGATCTTTGACCGTAAAAGTTATTGGTCATAAAAAGTGTTCTAATGTAATTCGGTTTTTTGTATCTTATTGCATTTTCAATATAGACTTTGAATCTAACAGTGTTTTTTCTAACAAAAAGCCTTTTTATGGAATTCGGGAAAGATCTATTATATTCTTTGTATACCAAATGTGTCACTTTCAAATTATTCCACGGACATTGTAAAGATTTTTTGGATCTTTATTAACATAGAAGGGTATGCCAATAATATAGAAACAAAGTGTAGCATGCTTGTTGCTAATTTTGAGTTGCAATGAGTTTGCTGTAATCATGATACGTGAAAAGGTAGCCTCCGCATCCGGTCTGCACGCAGGCTACAGTAAAAACCCGCCAATAAGAAACTGACTTAAAAAAAACCACAACATGATTTTTGGTAAAAATATACGAACTATTTTCGAAATTGATTAGAATTGTTAATTTGATTGACAGAAATCATTTTAGATAGAGGAGCATTGCTGGGACTTTTCTATCACAATATTAGCTGCGTACATCAGCCCAACTCCAACAAACTTGCCAAAATATTAAGAAACTGGACAGGCTGATTAGAAATAACCTGTTTCTTATTAGCGGGTTCTTACTGTAGTAAAGTAAACTAAATTATAAAAATTAAATTTATGTTTAATACCGGTTCATTCTTGTTTGATATGGACATGCAATTGTGTAAAAATTTACTTGCAAATAGGTAAAGTACTTGTTTGGCCTTATTGGCCAGAAAATGCTTTTCGACCTACTGACATTGAAAAGAATTTATTTCTTTGCTTAGGCAATTTTAATTCTATTCTATTCTATAAACTGAAGGTATTTTTTATTCGCCCTTGAGAGGGGAGAAGTTTTTGTAGTCTACGCCTCCTCAGTTAACTGCACGTCTATTGATTTGTTTCAAATAAAAATTGTGGACTGGAAAACGATTTTGAATGATGTACCATATTTTCTCCAATAAGCGGCAGGGCGCTTATAGCGTTTATAAGTTTTTTTGAATTTTAGAGGGGGCGTTTAATAGAGAGGGGCGTTTATTAACGAAATAAAGTTAAAAAATAAATAAGTAAATTTAAGCATATGTATCTCGTCTGATTGTTACCATTTATATACATGTTCAAACCTTTTTCTAAGGTTCATTGTTTCAGGAGCTACACCTAGGACAATATTCCAATAAACGCCCCCTCAAAGTTATTTTAGAGGGGGCATTTATTGGAACAGGGGCGTTTAAAAGAGAGGGGCGTATATAACACTTTTTAAAAATTGCAATGTTTTGTTGATTTTTTGACAGGATTTTTATTTTAACAGTCATTCAATGATTGGGGAATTTCAAACTTCGCTTCGAGAATTGTCAAGGTTCCGATCAGGGAAAGCAACATATGAGGTATGCCTATGCTTTATATTTTTGCGGAAAAGGAAAAATCTTGTAAAACAATGGATCCGCGTCTTGCAAATTACCCAGTGGCAGCGATTTGCGATTGCGAAGGACTTTGCAAGTCTGAATCAACTGAATAAAATCAATATAGGCAATTTTGCTTGGTTTCGTTAAAAGGTTTACATACATATTTATAGGACAATTAGCGTCATCATTTGTGAGTCTTGAATCCATGTTTCCTTGCTACATTGATGTTGAATTAAAAATATATATATACACCTATTATGAAGTCATTCGTAGAAAACATCTGCTCTTTTGCCATTGATAAACTTCAGTGTTTGACCACTATGCAGTGTTGCGTAAGCAAAATGAATGCGATTTTGTAAATTTAAATTTATTGAGTAAAATTGATTTTAAACAGAAATTAATATTAATTTTGAAGGGGCACGTTACATGTAAAAGACAATGCTTTTCTTTAAAAACTCAGTGTTGTCCATTCTACTGGAAAAGTGACAGGGTACGTCACGTGCCCTACGTGCACACCGGTTTCTACCTTCTGTACGGGAGGTTGGCTATAGCTTCATTGAAAATACAGGCAAGATGCGGCAAAGTCCCGCCTTAGAGAAATAAGTCTTTATAACTCTGACCTTGAATTCTGACCAGAACAATAAGACAATAATAGGGAAAAGAATAATACTAGGTTTGAAACGAGTTTCTTTAAGCCTCATTGCTAACATTAATATTTTGCTGCCTAACATTGGCTTTCGTATGGTATAAAAGTCACGTTAAGCCTAAAGAATGTTTTGAAGCATGCAGTCACAGGTCAGGAAGGAGCATTAAGGGTTATGGCAGACACAAGTTTGTTTTCGAAAAGAAATCGAATCGACCAGCAAAATTGTGACATTAATTGTGAGCCAACTTAGACTCACTACACCAGTCGCGTTGTGGCTGTTGAATTGAATTGCTTGACGCCAACAAGCGTCAAGCTGGCACTAAAATTATTACGCAAGTCCTGACTTGGCTAAAGATATTTGGATGAACGCCAACTACGACTTACTCTTGTGCTCTTTCAAAACTGGGCTACTTTGTTGTAGCCTCACTATAAATCTTTCTGTTCCGTGGAATATACCAGCTGAACCAGGAAAGCCGGATTCGGTGTTCTGGAAATTGCAAACAATCTTATTGTCGTTGTTTGTCAACAACACATTGTCATCATCAGGTTGGCTCAACTCAGTGTCCGTCTGATAAAATTTTCATGAAGGAATAACATTTCCAACAAAAACTTGTTATTAAAAAGAAGCATTGTTGACTTTGTGTTGAAAATAAACATTTTTAACTTTGGATCAGTTTCTTTCATGAAACTTTGAAGCGGATTACAGTAATCAAGAGCAGTTGCTGAAGACGAAGGACGAGAGGAGTTAAAATGAAAACAGTTGCTGAAATTATAAGAATTGAACAATATGTGCAATATTGAGATGTAGACTAGTGTAGTAGATGATTACCGCGTCATGTACACAATTCCTTTCCTTTGTGCTTATGACATTTGTTTTTTTCTTCTTGCAAAATCTTATTCTCGCACAAATGTGCGAACCAAATTTCAAATTCCCTCCAAGACCAATGGTACAATAAAGGTCCTTGAGTTCAAGCAACTCGGATAAAAAAGCAAAACAGTACATCTTCCCAGAATCAGCCGGTGCATCACGCACAAAGATTTATTCTTCTTCTTCTTTGTTTTTAATATGCAATCGACCATAGTCCATTCAAGTCTTGGCAACAAAGAAAACTCTGGAATGAAAGCTAAATCCGTAAAAGTTCTTCATTTGCCAGCCTTTCCTCGAATATTTTTTCAACCAGCCAATGAAATATCATTATTTTCCTGCATTTTCCTTTCTCATCTTCCGATTGGTGTTGCAAAAAGTTGTAACGGCAGCCCAGAAATTTACTTAAAAAGATATCTGGCCCTTGTTGAACGTGGGGGCTTTTTTATCGGCATCTCCTTCGCAGTAGCGAAACTAAGGGCCTGATGTAGTCAGGCTATTGCCAACTGCGAGAAAACAAAACGTTGTTGTACAAATTTGTGATTGCTTGCGACCTTGTTTTAATTTCAATTCGGCGCGGTAGGGACTAATGTTAGCTTAGGTCTTTAAAGGTGGGATTTACTGCAATGCACGTTACATGTTCAAGAAGGTTATTCGATTTTGCGGTGGATATTTTAATTTGTCGCATCAGTAGTTCTGATTACATTCTCGATTTTTTTCAGCTGAAAAAGTACAAAGCCAAGAAGAGAACCCACAAACAGTCAGGCCTTGTGAGTATGGGCTTTGTTTTATTTTATTTCGCAATGGACGATTTTTGCAATGGACGATTTTGATAGTGATGCCGGTGAATGCCAGTGGTGCTTTTTACTATGATACATTGCTTTTAAACTTATAAAAATTTCCTTCAATAGAATTAACATTAATACATTATTATTAACCCTTTTACGCCCGGATTTATTTCCAATTAAAATGAAAATCCAATCTAAATTTCATTTTGCAGGGGGTAGCACTTAGAAACCAACTAAATTCAAGAGATAAATTTGTGCTGTTATGTTAGGATTTACCTATTGGAAATGTGAAGTTTTTCGTTATTCGGTGATGGCCCTTCCACATGGCCCTTCCCCCGGGGTGAAAGTGTTTTTTGTAAATATTAATAAATTATAAAATAATAAATTGATATTAATGCATTTTTGTAAACATTAATAAATTCCATCGCCGCCAAATTGTTCACTTAGTCTTTTTGGCGCCTATCATCTGAACCGCCAAAAATTCTCATCACGTGA